>DF358270.1:21891-53314 GCA_000787875.1 Solanum virginianum
AATCGAAACCTATCTGTGGAATCAAATGAAAATGATGACGACTATGACCACGAAGAAGCAAAAGGAGGCAATGGCGGGGCAAAATCTGAATCAGTCAATCCGATTCATTTTTGCAGCCATGGCAACGTCATCTTCTTCTCCTCTTTGCCGCCGTTTTTGTAGCCATGGCGTCTTCTTCTTCTTCTCCTCTTTGCCCCATTTTTGCAGCTATAACGTCGTCGTCTTCTTCTCCTCTTTGCCCCGTTTTTGCAGCTATGGTGTCATCGTCTTTTTCTCCTCTTTGTTCCCATTTTTGCAGCCATGGCGTCGTCTTCTTCTTCTCCTTTTTGGCCCCATTTTTGCGGTCACGGTGCCGTCGTCTTCTTTTCCTCTTTACCCCCATTTTTGCAGCCATGCATTTAGCCCCCATTTTACACATATCCGAGCCTCTCATTCAATTTAACAACAACAACAACCCCATAATAATAATAGTACTCCCTCCGTCCCATTTTATGTAACACTTTTTGACTTGGCACAGTGTTTAAGAAAAAAAGGAAGAGTTTTGAAACTTGTGGTCTAAAATCATTCTGAGATATTTGTGTGGCTGAGAATCATTTCATTAAGGGTAAAAGGGAAATTTTAAGGTTAAATAATTTTCAATTAAAGTAAGGTGACATTTTTTTTGGGACGGACCAAAAAGGAAAGGGTGTCACATAAAATGGGACAGAGGGAGGATTAATTTCAACAACAACAAAAATCCTTTTCAAGGGATTCACAGATGATGACTATGAGGAAAGAAGAAGAAGAAGAAGAAGAAGAAGAAGAAGAAGAAAATGATCGATGATGGTGTAATTTAGGATTTTTAGGATGGGTAATTTTAGAAATTGGCTTAATTAAGTTTGATGTATTTTTTAGGACGGGTCGGGTTTGAGTTGGGGAGGGATTGGGTAACAAATAAAATGGGTCAAAATTATGTTATTTGGGTTTTTCATCCAATTGAGGGGAACACGTGAAAAGTTTATTAACGGTAGGGGCACTTTCACTTTACTTTTATCGGCGAGGATAAGGTCAAACAATAAAATATAGTTGGGGGATATTTTTGATCATTTTCTCTTTTTTAATTGTTATTGACCTATAGAAATAAAAAAAAATAACTGAAAGAAAAAATAAAAAAATAAAATATAGAATAACAAAAAATATGAAATTAATTGTGTTAAAAAATTATGATTTGAGCAAAAATGAATGAAAAAGGAAGGAAAAAAAAGAATAAAGAACTAATTAAAAAGAGAAGAAAAGAAAAGGAATATATGATAAAAATTAAAATAAAGAAAAAATAAAAGGAACTAATAAACTAGAATAAAGGAGAAAAATAAAAGTAGGAAAAAAAAAAGAAAAAGAGAAAATAAATGAATACAAAAATATATGAGAAAAAAGAAAAAAGTAAAAAAGAAGAAAAGGAGTTTGTAAAAAAAATTCAATATAGTTAGATTATGATGTAAAAAGAAAATACAGAACAAAACAATTTAAAAAATAAAAAAAAACAAAAATGTATTAAAAAAAGGAAATGAGAAGAAAGAAGTAGAGAAAAAAACAAACGAATAAAAAAATAATGAGAAAAAAGAAAGAAAATATATAAAATAAATATTGAATATAAATTATATTATGATGTAAAGGAAATAATGAATAGAATAATTTTAAATAAACAGAAAAACATAAAATAAAAAAGAAGCAGTAGAGAAATAAAAAAAACAATAGAATTAAATAATTAAAACTACACGGAAACGAGTATTTATTGTTATTAGTTAGGGGCATGAATGTAAATGTCAAAGGATATATATTTGCAATTAATTTATTTTTATAGGGCATATTTGCCTTCAAATATAGTACTTGAGTAATATTAATTATGTGATATTTTTGATTAATCTTGCTTAGTTGATTAGTGTGAGTAAATCAACGAGTAACAATACAAAAGAATTTCCGGCGACGTCACACAAAGATTCACTGAATCTTTGGTGATGTCAGTCTTGTTGGAGTCTAAGTTTTCAGTGACATGAACAAGATTCACTGGGCGTTGATTTTTCTGGCGACGTGAATTTCTCATTTCTGTTGGTTGTCCGACTATGAGATCTGGGAAATTTTCGACGAACCCTAGCTGGAATTTTCAAAACAAGATTCAGCAAGATCTGGGAAATTTTCTGTCGGTCTTCTCCTTCTTCTTGCTTTCTCTTTCATTTCCAGCAAGCCCAACTCTCTTTTTTCTTTCTTTCTTTCTTTTTTAGCGAGTTCCAGTAGCCATCTATGTTTTCCAATGATTTTTGCAGTTAGTTTTCGGTGAAATTTTTTCGACGACGTCCAGTCATCCTCAATTTCGAGATTATAGATTTTTGGTGATGTCATTACCCCAGATTTTGGTTCCAGTGAGAAGCAGATTCGACGAAGTTTCCGACGACGTCTATAATTTATATTTTCTAGCAGCATTCATTACCTTTTTGTCCAGAAATCAAGGTGATATCTTCTCATTTCTTTTTATCTTTTATTTTAATCAATTGTATCTTTTACTTGCTTCTATTTCTTGTCCTTTCCGTATTTGTGCTGTGATTTTTTGGTTGTTATGTTGACTTTTACTATATATCCTTAAATTTACCATAAATTTCTATCTATCATTTATTGTATTTTGCGAGCTTACTTATCATATTGTGTTGTCTTTACTCGTTTATCCATCTTGAATTGTACATAATTGTTGACTAGTAGTATATCTTATATTTCACTGTTCTATAGTGTGGGGTTGTATAGTTTTCTCTAGATTGTATCTTCTTGATCTTTGTAGTTTAGTGAGTTATTAGTTCTTAGTTTAGTGGCGTCAAGATCTAATGGTGGATTAGGTCATGTCATCAGTTGGGATCGGAAGTTAGGGGTAGGGGTCGTTAGAGGGGCACGAGCTTATTGAAGTTAAGGGTAGGATCGTGGAATATAAGATCATTTACAGGGAAATTCATAGAGCTAGTGAAGTGTCTTAAGAAGAGACATATTAATATAGCATGTGTCGGTGCATGCAGGAGACCAGCTGGGTGGGTACCAAAGCTCGGGACATAGACAAGTTTAAGTTATGGTACTCGAGTAGCTTTAGGGATAGAAATGGTGTAAGTATTCTAGTAGACGAGGACCTTAGGGAGTATGTGGTAGAGGTTAGGAGGTTTAATGATAGGATGATGTCTATTAAACATGTGGTTGGTAGGCATGTAGTGAATGTAGTTAGTGTCTATGCACCACAAGTAGGTCTGGATGAGGAAGTCAAAAAGCTATTTTGAGAAGATTTAGACGAGGTTGTGAGAGGCATACTAGAGACAGAAAAAATCTTCATTGAGAGCTACTTTAATGGACATATCGGGGCAACGACTAGCGGTTTTGAAGATGTTCATGAAGGTTTTGGTTTTGGAGAAAGGAATGGAGGTAGGACATCTCTCTTGAATTTTTCTAAAGCCTTTAAGTTAGTTATTGCTAACTCATGTTTTTCGAAGGGGGAAAATCACATAATTACCTTTTGTAGTACAGTAGCTAAGACTCAGATTGATTATTTACTTTTCTGGAAGGGCGATATAAGTCTTTCTAAGACTTGCAAGGTTATTCCAAGTGAAAATATTTCCACTCAACATAAACTTCTAGTGATGGATTTAGATATTAAGAGAGAAAAGAAGGAGAAGGTTATTAATGCCAACCGAGGATTAGATGGAGAGGCCTAACTCCTGCCCTTTCACGAGAGATGGAAGAAAAGTTGAGTAGTTTAGAGGCTTGGAGTAGTGGCGGAGATGTGAACAATATGTGGGACACTACTGCTAGTGCATTAGGAGAGTAGCTACCGAGGTACTAGGGGTTTCGGAAGGGACCTTTAGTGGATGTTAGGGCTATTGGTGGTGGAATGACAAAGTCCAACGGAAAGTGAAAGCTAAGAAGATTGCTTATATGAAGTGGTTGGAGTGTAGGGATGAGGATGAAAAACGAAGGTTTAGGAAAATCTATAAGACGACAAATACAAAAGCGAAGATGGTGGTGCAACGTTTGAGCGCCTATATGTGGAGCTAAATGATAAAGGCGGGGACAAAAGATTGTATAGGCTCGATAAAGAGAGAGAAAGGAAAGCTCACGACTTAGACCAAGTGAAGTGCATCAAAGATAAGGATGGTGAGGTATTGGTGGATGAGACTTTCATTAAGCTAAAATGATAATCTTACTTTCTTAAACTCTTAAATGAAAAAGGAGATAGAGATATTGAGTTGGGTGAGTTGACGCACTCGAAAGCTATCAAGATTTTGGTTATTGCAGGCAGATCAGAGTTGAGGAGGTTAGACGTACTATTAGTAGGATGAAGACAAGGAGGGCGATCGATTACGATGAGATTCTGATAGATTTTGGAAGAACATGGTCAAGGATGGCAGTATAGAGTGGTTGACTAGACTGTTCATTGATATTATAAAGACGGTATCGATAAATGGAGGAGATGTACAATGATTTCATAGTATAAGAATAAAGGTGACATTCAAAATTGTAACAATTACAGGGGTATCAAGTTGCTAAGCCACACTATGAAGGTCTGGGAGAGAGTGATGGAGATGAGGGTGAGAAAAAGAGTATCTATTTCAGAGAATCAGTTTGGGTTCATGTCGGGGCAGTTGACTACAGAAGCAATTCATCTTATTCGCAGATTAGTAGAGAAATATAGAAAAAGAATGAAGGACTTTCATATAGTGTTCATTAATCTCGAGAAGGCATATGATAAAGTTCCAAGGGATGTCCTATGGAGGTGTCTAGAGGTGAAAGGTGTCACAATGGTATATATTAAGGTGATAAAGGACATGTATGATAGAGTTAAAATTCGAGTAAGAATGGTGGGAAGAGACTCACAGGATTTTCCTGTTGAGATGGGACTTTATTAATGATTTGTATTGAGCCCTTTTCTGTTTGTCTTGGTGATGAATGAGCTGACACGGTCTATCGAGGAGAAGGTTCCATGGTGTATGTTATTTGCAGATGGCATAATACTAGTTGATGAGACTCGAGCTAAAGTTAATGATAGATCAACGATGACGCACATATTGTATTGGGCAGCATAGACGAAATGGAGGCTTGCCTCTGGAGTATTGTGTGATAAAAAAATACCACCTAAACTCAAAGGTAAGTTTTTACAAAATGGTGGTTAGACCGCCTTTGTTGTATGGGGTGGAGTGTTAGCCAATCAAAAACTCACATGTTCAAAAGATACAGATTGCGGAGATGATAATGTTGATATGGATGTGTGGACATATTAGGAGTGATAAGATTAGGAATGAGACAATTCAAGAGAAGATAGAGGTGGACCCTGTGGCTGACAAGATGAGGGAAGCGAGATTGCGATAGTTTGGACATGTGAAGAGAAGAAGTACCTCTTGTTAGGAGATGCGAGAGGTTGGATTTAGAAGTTACACGGAGGAGTAGAGGTAGACCAAAGAAGTATTGGGGGGGAGATGATTAGACAAGATATGATGAAACTTGATCTCATTGAGGATAAGACTTTAGATAGAAAGGAGTGGAGGTTGCGAATTAGAATAGTAGGCTAACGGGTTAGTAAGATTATGTTGATGTCTGGTCTTGGGGTATAATAGGGTAGTAGGAATTAGTCGTGTCTTTCTATCCTATGGTGTCATTATCCATCTTATAATATGTTAATTTTATTGCATTTACATACTATCATATGCTTTTCGTTATTAGTCGTTCTTTTTGTTTCTTTTTCTTTTCTTTTTCCTTTTTCCATATCTAGTTTATTTTGCTTATAAGTTTTTGTGATGAGTGTTCCCAGGAAATAATCTCTCTATCTTTGTGAGGTAGTGGTAAAATCTGCGTATATTCTACCCTTCCAGAATTCACTTATGGAATTTCACTGATTATATTGTTGTTGTGGCATATGCAGCCCAAACGGCCCAAGTCCAATTGGCATCCACTTTTATGGGCCTTAGCCCATTACAGGTTTTATTGAGCATCTGCCACATCCAGCCCAGGTGTCAACAAGTTTGTTGAGTCACGTGCTAAAGCAAACCAATTTGCCTAATATCCGCACTACGTGCACGATAGCCAATATACGTTTCAAAATTCTTACCTGTACACCACCTATTCGGTGCAATTTAGCAACCCTACCACCCCAATCACACCCACGTTCCTATCTGTTTCTTTGTTATTTTTATTTCGTTTTTCCTCTCATATGTGAACGGCCTTTCGCCATAAAACTCTCTACCCGTTCTCTCTTTAGGGTTAGGGTTTTAAAAACCCCACCGCTATTTTCTCTCTGCTGAATTCGGCTTTGGGTTTTGTTCAATTCCTGAATTTTCTGTGGTTTTTTTCCCCTGTGTTGACCTATCAATGCCTTGGAATCTACAACTGAGAGGTTTTGGTTTCTTTACGTTTAGGAATCCTCTGAAAGTTTGTTCTTTTGTGCTATTTGGAGAGCGTATACTTTGATTAGTTATAGCTTCTATGGCGCCCAGTCGAAGAAAAGGTACAAGTAAAGCTGCGGCGGCGGCTGCAGCTTGCCGTCAGTGGAAAGTAGGTGATCTTGTGCTAGCTAAGGTTAAAGGATTTCCAGCATGGCCTGCAACGGTATGTCGATGATTTTTTTCTATTTCTCTCTCTTTTTTCCTCCTAGTTCTGGTATTTGTCGTGATTTTTTTCTATTTCTCTCTCTTTTTTCCTCCTAGTTCTGGTATTTGTCGTTCTTTCTTGTTTTTATGAGGCCAGTTCTTTCTTTTTATAACTATTCGAGTTGTGGATCTGATGGTTTTGCGAAAAAAATCACCTTTTTTAATAGTATATTAGGGCTTTCAAGTTCTTGGAAATGCAGAAAGACTGTATTTAATAGTGCAAAAAATGAAACCTTATAATCCACGGAGTCTCCAATCCCGAAACAACTGATTTCTTGGTTAATTACAAGAGTGTAAGAGATGAGACAAACAAGGAAGAGATTGGGTTTTGCATGAGCACTAGTGGCTTATCCCTGAATCATTGCATAGGTATAATTTATAATGTATCTTGGTAATTTACCTGATTTAGGAATCTGACAACATAAGACATTAAGTATAGCTAATTACTCTTGCTATATTAACATTAGTTATCTAACAAAAAGGAAGTAATTGAGCTGGCAGGTACTCCCAAGTTGTTGATTTGTAGATTACAATTTGGGTTGACTGCAGGACTTGAAGGGTACTGTTGAGCATTTCTTCTTTGTATCCAGTTGGAATATAGGGTATATGGAGAGGCTATGGGTGATTTTTTCTTTTCTTTTTCTTTTTGGGCGAACTTTGTGTATTCTTGCTGTTTGATCACTTTATCAGGTTGATTTTCTGTGAACTAGATGTTGAGATCGTATAAATCATGGTTCTACTTTCTTGTTAAACATCCTGTCTATTACTTGTTGGAAGTGTCTATGATGATATTAACTTGTATATCACACTATAATCTCTTTGGCAAGATTTTTCCTTTCGGGATCACTAAAAGGTATTCTTTAGCAAGATTTTGTATTATTTTATTTTTTGATAAGTTGTGTGGAGAGGTTTTCTTGAAAATATAATATATAAGTGGGACCAGTTTGGATTAAATGTATTTGCATAATTATCCTATTGTTCTTGGTTCTAGTTATGCAGCAAGGATAGACATTACATTCTTTATTTCATTTTATGTCCTAGTTGGATGGTAGACCCATTTAAGAATACAAACAACATAAACATCATCATACCCAGTGTAATCCCACAAGTGTGTGTGGGGGGGGGGGAGACCCATTTAAGAATGTAAAAGAATTTTGAATTTTGTGGTCTTAAACACAAAGGTGTGTGTGGAGTCTTAAATATGCTATGTCATTCCTATAAGGGAGCGCCATTAATGGAAAATAGGAATCTTTGAATAAAGAACTTTCTAAATTCAGAAAGGTGGCATTTTTATTATAGTAACACACATAAGTAGGAACAGATGGAGTATTTTTTTGGTTCCTATGTTTTTGTTGTTCTTTCTGCAATTTGAATGGAAGATTAATGATCTATGAGCAGGAAAAAGGAGTAAGAAGCAAGTTCAGCTAGTTTGCCTAGTTTGTTGATTTCAACTGATTTTTTTTATTGTCATCTAATACTAATATCTAATACTCTATCTAATCTTACAATAAAAAATCTCAAGACTTCTAAAGCAAAGTGAGTTTCTTTGGCAAATTAGTTCGATTGGCATTTGAGTTTCATAAGGATTTAGATAGTTTCACTAAATTGAACTTTTAGCTATTAATAAAATATCTTGTCCTTGGGATCTCAGTAATGATTATAGCAATCTAAAGTTCCTTTGGATGTGAACTTATGCATAACTTTAAACCTACCAGTCTCTTTCTATGATACATCGACTTATAATGAGAAAATCTCGCAAAATGACGTCTGACATGAGTGTTAAAATCAAGGGGGCTATGAACTTAGGCATAAGACTTCTCAATCTGATCATTTGTCACTCCTACATCTTGTTGTAACTACTTCCGGCTGCTTTTGACTGTGTTCTGGTTCCTCCCACATTGTGTTTTGACTTGGAGCGTATCTCGAGAAAGTTTGCTGCTAAGTTGTTAGCGTGTTTAGTACGCTGGGCTGCTGGTCAGTTTGCTACTTAACAACACAAGATACCCAGTTTGATTCTTGTGTAGCTTTATTTGGAAATTGTCTCATTCTTTGATCTCAACTTGTGTCTAACTTATTTCCACTTGCATAGGTATTTCTTTAGCATTCATGCGTAAGAATTTTTTTTATTGATTCCTTGTATCCTCTTCCTTTCTCTTTATACCTGTTGTTTGTTTTCCTCTCTTTATATTTTTATATTGTACTACCATTGCTTCATATGTTTCTATCTTCTTCTATATTTTCCCTTAATACCATATTACTTCTTAATTGGGCTGCTTATTCTGGCAATGCTGCCTATCTGTACCACTTGAATTTAAACACACTAGCTTGAAGGGTCTACTTGAATAAAACGTGTCACCTAGCTTAACGTTCTCTGGAACTATGTTAATTTGGCATATGTTGTGATAATTGTGCCAAATCCTGCTTAAGGAGGACGGATTCATTGATTACCAGAACCCTATCATGAGTTAGGTGTAGTACAGGCCAGGAATTTAACCTAGCTTAATCACGGTTTAGTGTGGGCATGGAGGCTATGTTGGTGCTCATCGTGTACGAGATGTATATTGGAGATGCTAAACAATAAATGTAACTGGGAAGTTCATTTTTAGTTGTCAGGTAAAGCATTCTAATGATCTTGTTCTTTATAAGCATAATAAATTGATGTGTTGCAAATTCTACTAGGAAATTAGAAACTCAACACATGAAAGTTGGTCATAGAGCTTAAATTCATTAGTTAAAGTCTGCATATTTGCACTTTAGACGTCTTAAGTTGATAATAACATACATGTCTTTTAATTGTACTTCTTTCCTATGTATTTATTCGTATAGTTGTCATTTGTTCTTATAGTTTTGTTTTCTTGCGCTGCCTACTCATATATCTTTTTTTGGCCCTTATTCAATCACGTCTTCACTGATGCGTGCACATTAATTGTTAGTATAGCTGGAGAAGTGTATACTAATTGTTAATTAAGCAGTGTAATTACAAGGAGAGTCACCAGTTGTGATAGAAAAATTAGAATCAGTATAGACAAGATGGTCGCACGACTTAAATTTATAACTCAAAACTGCATATGTTTTGAATCAGGACTTAAATTCACTTTAAAACATTTTTTAATTACAACAACAACAACAACATACCCAGTGAAATCCCACAAGTGGGGTCTGGGGAGGGTAGAATGTACGCAGACCTTACCACTACCTAATTAAAAATTAAAAATTTCTCCTGGTTCTTATGAAATTAGTGGACCCAAAATGGATTTCTGGGGGTGTAGCCAAATAGGACATAACACAGTTGCTCTCACTTGCATGCTATTAGACAAGAATAAATATGTCCTTTATATTGCCTTGGTGTAAATTTGATTATCTTCCAAAAATGTTTTTATATCCAGTGATGTGGTTAATGAAGAATTCAGTTGGTTTAGTGCAAACAAAGCTTTTTGCTTGTGTTCGAGAGGCTGAGGAGTTATATTTTGTTTGGTTTTAGTGCAAAAGCGGGCAATCTTGTATTGTGCCCTATTCCTCCAAATCTGTCTCCATGGCCACCATTATGATTATGCTCCAATGTCCTAGAAGCCATCATAAACGTGTAGCAATTATTTACAGAAAAGATTCCTTTGTTCTGTGGATTAATCCACAGAACCTGTTAGACCCCTCTCCTTGATCACTGAAATTGCGTAGTAACTAAATGAATATAATTACCCTTTCCAATGGGGCAATTATTACAGTTTCTTCTGAAATTTAGATCCAAATCACTGCTAGATCTGTACTGAGCCTTATATTGCTGAATATCTGTACCTCTGTTGTATAGTAGGTTCATAGGTCTCGACTATGCCAAATAAGGATTGAGCTGTTTATACCCTAGATTTATAATATACATACTGACTCAGCTTGCTCATATATCGACGGGTGGTTGTGGTCGTACATGACATTCTTTTGCATTTATGAATCAAATCATTTAGTTGAAGACATACCCAATCTTTAAATCCTGCCTTTATTGGATAACACAATGCAAAATTGAATATCCACCGCAAATACAATCATTCAAGATTACAAAATTTTATACAATTGGTATGTGCAAGTGATTATTCATTTGAAGTGAAGTTCATGTTGCTACCTTTTCCTTTAGGTTAGGACAATGGTGTGACTTGGTCAATTTATCCTTCTTATTAGATAATTTAAGATTTGTAAATTTGTTTCTATTATAGTTGAGAAAATGAATCATTTGCCTCTTTGACTAGTCAAAAGAAATACAAAGTTATTCCCCTCATCCAGCCAATATATTAAAAATAAGGAAAAAAGTTGGATAATGTTTAGGAAGAATATTGCTTGGGCTTTTAGGTAGGAAACTGCCAATATAGTGATATCTCCTCTATTCTTAATGTAGTGCATGAAGATCTGGTGATGAATATGAGATTGCCTATTCCTCGTCCCTTTTCCCTCCTTTGATTGAGAGATGAATAAAACTAGAAACAAGCGACAAAGTATTAAGTTGTAAAGCGCTCAAGTAGAAAATAATTTAGATTGTCATTTTTCAGAAAGTAATGATTGTTGTCATGTGAGGAAATCCCATCATTCAAGTATACAGAGAAAATGTGGAGAAGAAGTGCAAAATACGGTTTGCTAGATTTCATTTATCATATAAAATGTCATGGTCGTTTTTATGTACCAAATATTCATTCAAAACAAAAGGTATGTCCTCAATTACAAGGGGCTTCATTTACCACTCCCACAATGCTTTTGTTCCTTGTCCCTCCAAAGTACCCAGGTAAGAAGATAATTTAGCTCCTTTTAGGCATCCTGTTTGGCTTGTGACTTAGTGATGCACCACCTTTATCCGAATGTTTGAAGGTGAAGCAAATTGGCAAATGCTGTCTTCTTTCTCTTTGGATTTTGATAGATTGACATCATGTCTGGTTTCCAGTCATGTAACTATGTGTTCCACACTACTTCATGGATCCAAATTAGTGATCTCTTCTTTCTCAATAAAGGTGGGTAAGGGAAAGTCCTAGGCTAATCCGGCAGTTGATGGCTAGAAGGTGAAAAAAACCACTTTTGCCAACCAAATTCCCAAAACTAGTAAGGACATTTGTGCCCTAGAAAGCCACCCCAACCCTACGTTGGTATGTGGTGGTTCTCTTTTTTAGTAGCATGTGTAGTATTACTTTTACTGAAGATGATTGAAGTCGATATTTGTGATCGTTTGCTTTTATTGCAACTTTATTAGGTTTTCAAATGTCTCATTTCGCTCGATCTTAAGTGGCTTCACTATTTTGTGCTATGTGATCCTGATATGAATTGTCATATTCTTATGCTATAGGTAGTTGGAATGACAACTAGAGTATATTTTTTTTAGAAGGGACATGTATTGCCACGCTCTAATCTGATCTTCATCTTCTTTCCATTCCCTTCTTTAAGAGCAATGTTACTGCTAAAGGTTTCACATTCCTTCTTGATACTTTTCCATATTCTGATTACATGTTTTGTGTAATCACAGTCCACATAGTACTACAATGGAACATTTTTTTTAATTTAGATACATCAAGTAAATGTCATTAATAGCAAATCGTTAAGTTGTAAGACGTATGTGAATACGCCCAAGGGTGTGGAAAGTAGTTAATGACATGGGTTGATAACCTTGAAGTGTGAGGTTCAAATTCCAGCAAAGATTAAAAAAACGCTAGGTGGTTTCTTTCCTTCCATCCTAGCCTTGGTGGTCAGAGTTATATGGTAGCAGTTGTTGGTGGGAGCCTTATGCTATAGGTAGTTGGAATGACAACTAGAGTATATTTTTCTTAGAAGGGACAACTTTCATGTATTGCCACACTCTAATCTGATCTTCCATCTTTTTTCCATTCCCTTCTTTAAGAGCAATGCTGCCGCTAAAGGTTTCACATTCCTTCTCGATACTTTTCCATATTCTGCTTACATGTTTTGTGTAATCACAGTTCCACATTGTACTACAATGGAACATTTTTTTAATTTAGATACATCAAGTAAATGTCATTAATAGCAAACCGTTAAGTTGTAAGATGTATGCGAATACACCCAAGGATGTGGAAAGTAGTTAATGACATGGGTTGATAACCTTGAGGTGTGAGGTTCAAATTCCAGCAAAGATTAAAAAACGCTAGGTGATTTCTTTCCTTCCATCCTAGCCTTGGTGGTCAGAGTTATATGGTAGCAGTTGTTGGTGGGAGGTTGCCGGTATCCCATGGAATTAGTCGAGGTGTGTGAAAGTTGGCCTCGACACCAAGGTTTATAAAAAATAAGTATGTGAATTCAGTCACAATCTAGTGTTGCTAAAAGATTATTGGGCCTTGCTTATTCCTTGAAGTTGCATACAACCTAACTTGGGCTTCTTTGTAGGTGACATTCTAGTGTTGGCACTAAGGTACTAGGATGCTCTTTATATTGTCAATGAGCACAGTTTTTGTAAGTGCAACACTAAACAATAAGTGTAATCGACAAACCAGTATATAAACTGTTGATAAAGCATTATGAATGAATTTACTAGTGATGAGGAATAAGAAATTAAAGGTGTAATTTTTTTTGGGGATAAGGTGAAGATTATAAGGGCCTAACTTGAGTGGCAAAGGCTGGAGGATTTGTGGCTGATGTCACAAGTTCAAGCCCCGCCATGCAAAGTGAAGCTTGATATCTAAGTGGAGAAGGATAGAAGGGCGAGCCATTATCCATTGAGTTTAGAAGGCTGAAGTCTGTGGTTGGTCTAAAAGGCAGGCCACAAACGAATTTCTCGGTTATCAAAAGAAAAGAGTTGACGAAAAGTTGCACAATTTACAAAGAGGCACCAGATGTGTGCAAACAAAAACAAGAATGAGCTTTACAAGTCGCTTGAAGGACTAACATAGTCGAACATGGCATCCAACTCTTTACACATTTGACATTGCCATGTTGTTCCAAAAACCAAGTGAAGATATTCAAGTTTGTTTCAGTTTCAGAATAGTTATTATTTTTTTGGTCATAAAAATCTGACATTTCTCCCTTTCCAAATGACCCAACATACGACTGCTACATGAATAGAATTAAGATGCGACTTTGCCATAACTTTAATTTGCCAAGAATGAAGCTTCCCTTAGTTGAACATAGCATACATTGTTTGATCTTTAGAATACAATTTTGTAATAAAGGAAAAGATGGTTAACACCTTCTGCTTCTTCCTTGCAAAGAATGGATCAATTGCAAAGGCAATACCTCTCCTTTGTAGGTCATCCAAAGTCAAACATTTACTACGATCCAAATGTGGAACACTTCACCGTTAAAGGACCTTTACTTTTCCATTTAGTTGTCGAGGGCCAAAGACTATAGGGAGATCTAGAAAGAAAAGATTAGCAACTCTTAAGAGAGAATACACCTCTGGAATGCTATTTCCATATGAAGTGATCCGATTTGTTTAAGAAAGGAGGAAGATTGTGCAACATCTGAAGGATCAATAAATATCCTTTTATTTCCCAAATCATTGAGATTTCTATGGATGCACCAATCTTGAGCTTGCTCGGGACCTGCAAGGAAAGTTACTTGGCAAGTGGTACTATGGATTAGAGTAGGAAATGAGTCCTTCAGTGGGGAGTGTCCAATCCAAGTAAGAACAACTTAGTGAAATCCCACAAGTGGGGTTTGGGAAGGGTAGAGTGTATGCAGATCTTAACACCACCTCATAGAGATAGAGAGACTGTTTGTAGAAGACCTTCGACTCAAATATATCAGTCACAAGAGCAAGACAACAATGGATATAGAATAACGACTAAAATGAGAAACAATTACAATTCTATGAATATAAAGAAAAAGTAGCCAAATAACTGGCGAGAAGTAATAACACGATGTATAAAAATGCGACTAATCCTATTAACCTATTACAACACAAGGCAAAACAACATCCTACCCCTATTAGCCTATTAACCTTCTACCCTAATATGCGACCTCTATTCCATTCTATCTACGCTCATGTCCTTGGTGATATAAAGCTGCACCATATCCTGTCTAATTACTTTTCTGCAGTACTTTTTCGGTCTACATCTCCCCATTCGCGTAACCCCTAAATCCAACCTCTCGCATGTCTTCGTAGGAGCGTTGACATTCCCCCTTTGGACATGCTCAAACCATCTCATTCTCGCTTCACTCATCTCGTTTGCCACAAAGGCCACCCTTCTCTCAAATAATCTCTTTCTTAATCTTATCACACTAGGTATGTCCACACATCCATTTCAACATCCTTATCTCTGTAACCTGTATCTTCTGAACATGCGAGTTTTTGACGGGCCAACACTCTACTCCATATAGCAAAGGTGGTCTAACCAACATTCGGTAAAACTTACCTAGAGGCAAGCCTCCATTTCATCTAGGCTAGCCCAATGTGACACGTGACACATCATCGATATCACCACTACAAAGGATGATAAACCCAAGATATTTAAAGTTCTCTCTTGGGAATAGGTTGAGTGACAAACCTTACTTTGATGTCTGCGTCATCCTCACAACACTGAATTTGCACTCCAAGTTTTATGTTTTGGTCCTGCTAAATTTGAAACTCTTGAACCCTAGAGCATGTCTCCAGACCTCCAACCTATCATTAACTTTATCCAAATCTCATCAATTAGTGGAATCCACAGAAAGCATACACCATGGAACCTCTTCTTGAATAAATCGTGTCAGCTCATTCATCACTAAGGCAAAAAGAAAAGGCTTGAACACAAATCCTTGATGAAGTCCTATCTCAGTTGGAAAATACGAGTCTCTTTTCGTCGTTCTTACCTAAGTTTTGGCTCCGTGATACATGTCCTTTATCGCCCTAACATACATCGTTGGAACACCTTCAGCCTCCGGACAACTCTCGAGGACATCCCTTGGAACTTCGTCATAGGCTTTTAAGATCAATGAATACCATATGAAGGTCCCTTCTTTCCCTATACTTCTCCGGCAGTCTCCGAGATGGATTGCTTTAGTAGTCATTTGTCCCGGCATAAATCCATATTGATTCTCTGAAATAGACACTTCTCTCTTCACCCTCATCGTCACCACTCTCCTGGACCTTCATAGTGCGGCTTAGCAACGTGATACCCCTGTAATTGTTACAACTTTGGATATCACACTTGTTCTTGTACAATGGAACCATTGTACTTCTCCACTCATAAAAACCAAGTGAAGATATTCAAGTTTGTTTCAGTTTCATCAGTTCAGAATAGTATTAAACAACCTAGTCAACCACTCCATACCATCCTTGAGAGTGCTCTTCCAAAATTCCATCGGAACACATTGGGTCCGATCGCTCTCCCCTGCTCGTCCTATTGATATCACGTATAACCTCCTCAACCTTGAAAAGCCTGCAGTAACCAAAATTCAAGATGACTATCAAAGTGCGCAAATCACCAAGTGTTTTGCCAAAATCGAATCTTCCAACCATTTCCTACTTGCAGGGATATGTGCTCCCTCGAAAAGTCCGATAAGTCTGATATTTTTCCGAATGCTAATACCAACAGGAGAGGGCCAGGTTTTAGAAATCCATTGGCTTAGCGATCCATATTTTACACAGATGATGTTCTCCAAAGGGCATTATCTTCTTCATTGAACCTCCACAACCATTTTTGCAACTGAATATAAATAATCTGGATTGGTTTTCGAGCCTGGTTGATGTAATTTTTGCTTAATGTGTTCTGTAACTCTTGGTCCACCAAGTTTTTTGAATTTATATTGTTGAAATATAGCAGGTACTTCGTGGAGGTGTATTACAAGGTTGTCTGAGTGCCACCATTATGACAAATGAATAATTATTGTCTATTTTATTTTTATCTTTTATCACGTATAATCTTCTGCATTTGTGCCTTCTCAAATAAACAGTTCCCTTTTAATGTCAGGTTGTTGATTTTGTTTGTACAACAAGATTACTATTTTATAGAACATTGTTAGACTACTTTGTTTTCTAATATAGTATGTCGGTTGTATACAGTCATTTTGAGAAAGAAAGTGCGTCCTTTCACAAAAGAAAGATAATATCACCTCACAACTAGTTCCCATATTTGTTTGTTCTATGCTGTGAAAATAAAGTTCTGATCTTAAATGTACACAAGTAGTTCTGTTATCCATGAACTTAAAAGTACCTTGTATTATTTACCTTCTCAGGAAAAAATATTTTAGTATTAACAAGAAGTGTATTTGATGCAATAGTGCTTGGTGGTGTGTTTTTAAAAACTATGCTTGTATAGACACCTTTACTAAGGGTACATATCGTAATGTTCTCGGGAAAGAAGGAAATCTACTTAGCTGCCACAGTGTTTTCTTTAATAGCAATGGTGTCCGGCAGCTTGGAGGCATTTAGATTCCACCCATACCAAGTACATTTGACAAATACAGGTGTCCGGTAGTTCTGTGCACTAAGGTTTAGGTGTATAGGAAGAAGTCACTTTTTATTCTTGTTCTGCTGGGATTGGAACCTTTATTTTAAGGTTTGCACTCAATTTATTGACCAGTAGGCCACACACACAGTTTTACCAGCACAACTTCATAGTGAGCTATATGGTGAGGGGCAGTCTATTTTATGGAAACGTTTGTTTAGTTATTAGCCTTCTTTTAAAAAGAATTGTTCTGAAAATTTTTGCAATATGAACTCTCAGAAATATTTCAAAAGCAGAGGACTAGATAATCAAGAGGTTACTTTAGATGTTAATATCTGTTGATGTTTAGCTTCTACCAAGAACTGGGATTTTCTTCTAGCTTATGCAGGAATCAGTATCGTATAGGGTACAATAGCAATGGTTAAGCTCAATTTATGAGTTTCTGTTTTTGCGTAAAGCATGTGCAAACAATAATGGTGTCTATACAGTTTCTTTGACATTGCAAATGGAGCGTTCATGTTCTTAATAAATTCACGGGCTTGAACCATGCCATAGACGAAAATTTGGTGTTCAAGTTGGGAAGGCTAGAGGGTTGGGCCTGTTATATATTGTGTTTCGAACCGTGTGCCACTGTTCTGGGGGATTTTTTTGGTTTTATAAATTCTAATTAATAAGTTATTACTCTTATGATTTATCCTAGATATGTTTTTCATTATCTTCAATACTAGGTTCAACTTTTTTGGTTGTGTATCCTCACCTGATAGCCAGTCGAACCGTGTGGCACTGTTCTGGGGGATTTTTTTGGTTTTATAAATTCTAATTAATAAGTTATTACTCTTATGATTTATCCTAGATATGTTTTTCATTGGCTTCAATACCAGGTTCAACTTTTTTGGTTGTGTATCATCACCTGATAGCCAGAAATGTCTAGTCGCTTTCTAAATCTGTTTCCTTTACTCATTTGACTGTCTTTAATTATCCTAAAAATGGTTTTTCTCATTAGATTAAATTGTATATATTCTCACATGATGGCCAGAATCACCTAGTCTCTTTCTTTGTCTATTTCCCTTGCCTCTCATTTGGCTAACAGCTGTAAGCTCTGCAAGGAGAAGCCTAAACATGATTTTTTTGCTTATGACAGGTGAGTGAGCCAGAGAAGTGGGGTTATTCGAGAGACCGGAAGAAAGTGTTGGTTTACTTTTTTGGAACCCAACAAATGTGAGTACTCTATTTATTGATCATGGCTTCTTATATTTTTTCTTTTAAACCTTGGTAACTTCTGTGTGGTTGAACCTCTTTCAACATCTGCAAACTTGACTGAATGGAGTTATCTCCTTGCTCAGACTTCTTAGAAGTACTCTCTGTACTTTTAGTAAGATAATGATCATCAATAGATGCTTTCAATGTTGAAGTACACTTAAGATTTAAGAACTATCACCTTCAAACTAAGAGAACCAATGTTTTGTAGGATGTATACCAAATGCCAGGTATTCTAGGTTGTTACAGAATATCTTGTTGATGCACCTCAAGTAATATTCACCGACTGATTCTTTGTATATTTTTGGAGGCTTCATATGTTAGGAGTTGGCAGAATAAGACTAATGCTTTCGACCACATCTAATTGCTCTCCTAATTTTTTTTAGTCGTATGTAAGTATAACAACAACAAACCTAGTATAACCCCACAAGTGGGGTCTGGCAGGATTGTGTGTTGGTAGAGAAACAGTTTTTGATAGACCATTGGCTCAAGTAATAACATCACCAAACAGTTTTAGAAAGGAAAAGAATGAGAGACTTTAATCATATGAAAGTAATACCACATATTTCTTTATATTCCTTTGCTGTTAGAATGGCGTTGCCTATTAATTCTGCTATGTCTTCTTATTTTGTGCATATGGCATCTTTTATTTTCTGTGCTCCCATCCCATGACTTTAATATTGTTTTGCTAATTATTTTTCTTAATTCAGAGCCTTCTGCAATCCTGTGGATGTCGAAGCATTTACTGAAGATAAGAAACAATCTCTTTTTGTGAAACGTCGTGGAAAAGGTGCTGATTTCGTTCGTGCTGTGCATGAGATTATTGATTCCTTTGAGAAGTTGAAAACAGAGCAACTAGCCAATGGAAATTCTACCAATGAAGTTGCTGTTGGGAGTGACAATGTGGTTGTTGAATTGAGCAGAACTCATTTGCAGGGTGAAGCTCTTAATACACTCGAGTCTTCATCAAAAGTGAACCATGGAGAGGAAAATGAACCAGACTTTGAAAATGAGGCTGGTGCAGTTGCTGTAAAAGACAATGTCTCCCATGATGGTGAAATGCTGTCACTTGATCCTACTGGTGTGGAGGTTGTGGATGGGCCAGCTACAAAGGCTTATTCTACGCGAAGGAAAATTGTAGGTGGAAGGTCAAGGGATGGTGCTGTGGAGAGAAGGGCTCCATCTGCACGCAGGTTGAGAAGTTCATTGAGAATTGATCCTGATGTACTTCAAAATCGTTTGTTTCCCTCAGGCCCTCTCTGCATGAATGCAGGATATGGTGCGAATTCTGTAAGAGATAGATCTGCCAGAAGGAATAAACTGGATGGAAAACCATCAGATGGTTTAGATAGGAACAATATGGAACAACTTGATTTTGTTTCTAATGGCAGCACAGAAGAGAGTAATTCCGAAATTGCTACTGTTGACTCTGGCAGCATTAGCTTAAATGAAGGAAGCAGTGTGGAATCTGGTTGTAAACCTGTGTATAGGTGTGCTGTGCAATGTGAATCGGAGGTTGAGTTGAGCCAAAGGCTTGAGTTCCAAAGTAGTGCGGTGATACTCAAGAAGAAACGGAAGCCAAATAGAAAGAGGCTGCACACTGATTTAACCGAGTCCTCTGCTGGTTTAGACAAAGATACAGTACCGGAGACACTGACTGCTAGAAGTACAGATGTTTTGCCAGGTGACCTTGTAAAATCTGATGAAAGAAATTCCAAGGAATTGAAGGAAGATGGTGATGAGCACTTACCACTAGTCAAGAGAGCCAGGGTGCGTATGGGTAGATCAGCACCTGAAGGGGAGGTGCTACGTAATGAGGTTCTGACAGATGCAAAATCACCAGGAGCTTCTGACAAGTCCTCGGAACAGGTACCCGAGGGAGATGGATCTTGCCTTCAGAACTCTACTTGTATTAAAAGTGATGCGTACGATTCATCTCCATCGAAGAAATGTTCTCCCAAAAGACCACCTTTTTGGGAAATCCGTAAACAGTTTGGTGGTTCGCTGGATGGTGAATCTGCTTTACCTCCCTCTAAACGTCTTCATCGTGCCTTGGAGGCCATGTCAGCTTATGCTGCAGATGATGACAAACAAGATGTGGATGGGCTTTGTAAAATGAAGACATCTATCAATGGGCATTGCTCAAGTTCCAAGGAGGTTTGCTCTGAACTGTCTGTAGGTATTAAACTTGAGAATAACTCTGATGTGGGTAAAGTGGGAAGCCCAGCTGATGCTGTGCAGGAAGATGCTGCTGTTGTTGCCAGTGCTAAAACATTAGTAGCTCCGGATGGCTTGGAACATTTATCAGAACTGCCAGCTCTTACCACACCTTTAGCTTGTGATGATAGCTCAGCAAAGGTATCCAGTGAAGATAAATGTGATGTCTCAGACGCTATTATTCAGATGCCCTCAAAAATGGAGTCATCAATTGACTGCCCTTCTAGCACTTTTGTTGCACATTCTGCTAATGCAAAGTCTAATGATGGCAAGTCACAGGGTACCTTCAAATATGAACGGCCCTCACCAGAACCAGTCTTGACATCTGATGAAAATTGTGAAAATGAAGCTGCAGAGTCGGCAAAACATCTTGAAGATCCAATTTCTGAAGTTTCTGGAAAATCTGCTGATTGTGTATCTAATGATGAGTTGATAATAAGTTCACCGGAAAAAAGTGGTATAGTGAGGTTGGGTATTGCAGAGGCTGAATGTGGTCAAAATAACAAGCTGTGTGAGGTGTCATTAGATGTGAGCATTCAAGAGAATGACGAGTAAGATATTTTTGTTTTTCCTGTAACAATTTTTTGTCTCCATTTTATTTGCTCTGGTCCCTAATCTGTTGTGTGTGATGTGTTGATACTTTCCTGTATGCCTTATCTTAGGTCAATTAAAATGAAAGAAGCTGGATCAGCATCAAAGAATATAAGTGCGACTTCATCTTCAAGTCCTGAAAAAGTTGTGGATGTGTCACTCAAGGAGTTGCACGTGTCTGGTTTAAGCTCTGTATCTGATGATCAGTTCGGCGATAAAGCTGTCTCTACCACCCTATCGTCATCCTCTCTTACTGATGGGATGGACTCCTTTGCTAGGGCATCTACACCAAATACTTTAACTTGCAACATGTCTACTGTAGATAGTAGTATGCATTTAAGTATTGGAAGCTCTAGTCCCTTGCCTCGTCAGCTACATGACAAACCAAGGACTGGTGGGAAACTGAGCAGCAGAGGAGAAGCCAATGCTGCTTTGGGTTCCTTTGAGGCCACTCTTGGAATATTGACAAGGACAAAAGAAAGCATTGGTCGGGCCACACGTGTTGCTTTAGACTGTGCTAAGTTCGGTGTTGCTTCCAAGGTAAAGTTACACGCTTCTCGTCACACTTATTTATAATAGTTTGTTATAGTATGTGTTAAACATATCTGTTCAATCTTCTTGATTTGTTTTCCTCCTTTCCCTCTACTACTGTCTACTGCAGATAGCTGTCTAGCTCAGATGAATAATGCTAGTCTTTTCCTTGAACCTGTTCCTGCTTTCTGAAGCTTGGTTAGGATGTGTTGTTTTCTCTCTGCTTTATGGGCAGTTTACAAGAAGTTGGCTTTGTTTATTCAGCGTCTATTTTGGTTTTCTGCGGATTTACTAGGTTAGGGGGGGAAGGCTGTCTGACAGAAAAAGAAAGTTTGTTGCTTGGTTCTGCTAGAAAGAGCTTTGATATTTTGGATTCTCTAAGATCTGATCCCTGTCTATTTATCATTTTAGTTATGAGCTTTCAGGTCACCACCTCAGGTTGTGGAGCAAGTAATTTGTTCCTATTGGTCTGAAGAGACCGTGAAGTGTGTTAATTCCCAACTGGGAGGGAACATAATGTTTATTCAGTTAAAGAGAATTTCTTGGTATTTATTTTGAGACTCATTCATGCTCTTTGTTTGTTATCTGAAGCATGATTGATATAGAGATCCTAAGGTGATTCAAGAGTAATAAATGGTATATTGTATGGATGGGATTAGAGATTCTAAATCTGTCCTCATTGAGAAAATAAACAAAGTACGGATAAAATAAGGTGAGATTAATCTGGGACCTGGTTGACATTTGTATCCTGTGTTCCCCTACAAATGTTGAACTAATTTGCTTCCTAGATGCATGCTTGATGTAAGTTCTTATCTTCAATTAAGTTCAGTTGCCTTTGTCTTTTTCACCTTGACATAAGTTGTTGGAATAGAGGCTTTTTGGTTTTGGTGCCTTGAGTTCAGCTGTATTGGACAGATCCTTGCATCTTGGCTCCTTGTGCCCAAAAAATGGATATATAATTCAGAATTTGAAGTTCTGAGTTTCTACTGACAAGGACTGGGAATTTTGAAATTTGTATCTTTTATTTCCCAATATGCATGCTAGTCCTGTTTGCTGATGTTGAATGATGACCTCAGGTTGTAGAGATCATTGCTCAAAAGTTGGAAATCGAGTCAAGCTTACGTAGAAGGGTGGATCTTTTCTTTCTTGTTGATTCCATTGCACAGTTTTCTAGAGGACTGAAAGGTAACCTGAATTCAGTATTTTCTACTTTAAGGCATTGCACTAGTATGCTTCCTTTGTATCTTCCTGGTATGTTATTCCCTGCTTGTATTTGTAATTATAGGTCACATTGGTGGCATATATCCTTCAGCGATTCAGGTAGTATTGCCTCGTCTAATATCAGCAGCTGCTCCTCCTGGCAGTAGTTCTCAGGAAAATCGAAGGCAATGTTTGAAAGTAAGGAATATTTCCTTTTTCTATACCTTCCGTTGGATTTCAAATTTAATGTTCAGTCAAACCATAGCTCTCATTATCTATCTTGTTTCTTGATAGGTTTTGAGGGTTTGGCAGGAAAGGAAGATTCTTCCCGAGTCTGTTGTTCGACCTTACATACGAGAACTTGAATCTTTTTGTGGGTCGTCATTGAGTCGTGGTTTCTCTCGACGTCCCATGAGGACAGAAAGACCTTTCGATGATCCAATTAGAGAAATGGAGGGGATGCTGGTTGATGAATATGGAAGGTAACTTATTTAATACCCTCGTAGATGTTATTGTTGAATGTAAAAATAGCTTTTATGATTTTGGACTCTTCCCCTTGAGATTCCTTGATTGTGAATCTTTTTGTACTTCTTCAGCAATTCAAGTTTTCAACTTCCTGGGTTTTGTATGCCTGCAATGCTCAAGGATGAAGAAGTGAGTGATTCTGATGGTGAGAGTTTTGAGGCTGTCACTCCAGAACACCCTGCTGGAAAGCACGACGGAGAGGAGGCTATCCCGGCTACTGAGAAGCACAAACATATCCTGGAAGATGTTGATGGTGAACTTGAAATGGAAGATGTCTCCCCCGTGTGTGAAGGTGAAATTGCTTCCATTCGTTATGGCGTTGGAACAGATTCTGCTCAGATTTCACGTCCTGATGATGGGAAAAGTTTTGGAGCTTCCTTCCATCCCCCACTTCCAAAAGATGGTCCTCCCTCATCTCCTCCTTTGCCATCATCTCCCCCTCCCCCTCCACCACCACCACCACCACCACTTCTGCCCTCAGTTATTCCTGCACCATCTTCTTTTCCACCTCCATCTTCTATATTGAATTCTGCCCCTAGTAGTGTTCAGTCAAAGTGTTCAATGGGTTCCCAGGTACATTTGTTTTACTTCTTTCTCTGGCTATGGTGATTTTTTCCCTTGTGAATTTGTATTGGTAGGATCAGCTATTACTTTTGTTAGAATTATTTTAACATGTGCAATCTCAATCTTTATCTTTCACAGAATATCAAAGACAACTTGCCGGAAACCATTTTTCAGCAGTGTGCAGTTGCACAAGTTCATCCGACAGTCTCAGATGCTATTCATTGTCAGCCCTCTGACAGCAGAGAGCTTCGTGCTGAGGGACCAATGAAGGTGCTCGATGTGGCTAGTTCACGTCCTTCCAGCACTGGAGCTGTTCGTCATCCACCATTTGGCTTG
The DNA here is from genome assembly GCA_000787875.1 of Solanum virginianum. NCBI lineage: Eukaryota > Viridiplantae > Streptophyta > Magnoliopsida > Solanales > Solanaceae > Solanum > Solanum virginianum. The sequence goes on from DF358270.1 coordinate 46,100, forward strand.
TCTAATGGAGTGCAGCCACATGATGGGGCTTCTGGCAAGGGCTTCCATTTGCGGCCACCTCATCCTGCTCCTTCAAATCAGTTCTCTTATGTTCAGGCTGATCAGAGGAGGGATATAGCAACCCCTTATTCCAGTGTACTCCGTATGCAGAATGGAGATAATAGAAGTTTTCCCAGAGATCGTAATGGAATGAAGGCAACACGACATGAAATTGGAGAGAGCTGGATGGCACCATCCCATTATTCTGGTAAGGCCTTCGCCATTCTGCAATACCGAGTACTTCAACACTCTATATTTCCTTTGGTTTTACTGTTGCTCGTGTCTTTCAGGTCCATGCTTTCCAGATGGCTCCAGAGGTCACTATGCTACTGGATCATATCCTGTTCCACATGAACCACCTTTACCAAGCCACAAGTGGGGTTATCCACCTCGGGGGATGAACAGGAGGGAAATCTTTACTCACAGGCCACCGCCTGAACACCCAATTCCAGTAACATCTAGAGGTTGAGTTCTTTAATTCAATGTGGATACTACATGTACTGTTGCTCTATTTCCAATGCACTTCTGTTTTTGAAATACCCTTTTCGTTGCAAGTGCGCGACTTAACAACCAGATTTAATTTTTCTCGAATCTTTCAAATTGAACTGTCAGCCATTTTTTGTTTTTATATGGCGCATGGGATGAATAACTTTACACAATGCATCAAATTTCTCTTAGAAGCTTTTGCAAAAACTTAACCAGAAGTTCTTATATTCTACCCACTGTCGACTGATGTGCATTCGTAGAAATATGATATGACCTTCAATGTGAAATTGAACAATAAACAAGTAAAGGTTCCAAGTAATAAAGAGAGAAGTGTGGGAGGGATGTTGTTTTATTGTTTTTGTGGGTTACCTTGCTCTTTCTATTTTTTAATTATATGAAGGCAATAAATGAGCAGGCATTTTTTCCCGAGGAATTTTTACGCATTACTTAGATGGTGATGGCTTCTGCTGGGCAGGTCCTGGCTTTTGGAGACCAAGATAAGATGATGACCCAAGAGTGGAAGCTACAGCTGCTGGTACTGCTACTTCGTTAAAAAATTTAAGAGTTCGGGCTGTGGTTTCATGTCATTCTTTAAGGCATTTGTTCTTACCTGTCATACTGTTGCAGGTAGTGCGGCTTGTTTATACTAATTTGAGAGCAATTTGTGCACGGAGGTGCACTGAAGGGGAGAAGAGCAACACAGTTCATGATTGTATATATATGTATCTTAGTGTTCCTTCACAATTGTAGAGGGGATAATTCATCATCTAGAGAGCTCTGTAGCATATTCCTAGGCAGCTGAGTTTTGTATATTTAGTTATATTGTTTTTTCCTTTTTAGTTATACTGTTCATCGTCTCTCCTTCCTAGTTAATATCAGAGGTCTGTCAAAAACAATTTGGCAATAGTTAGAGCATTTCAGGTTGTTACTCATCATGTGCACCCATTGTTATAGAAGTCTCACATGATCCCTGTACATTCTGGAGGAACTCACCTCATTCAGTGTAACTAGAATTGTGAAGCTGAAATCATAAGGTGATAAATTAAAATTGTGTTTTCTTGGTACCAAAGTATACTATGCTCTTAGCTTTATCTCTTGCATATTTCTCCAGAGGCTCCACAGTTGTGTTATTGTTACAAGTGGTAGTAGCCTATTAATAAGCTGAGCTGCACCAGCCGTGTCAAATGAGATGGACACTGTTTGAGTGCTGCTGTTTCTATTCCTCCACTGCAGCTCTATTGGGATGCTATCAGTTCTTCCTGTTTCATTAAAAAAAATACTTAACTCTTAGCAGCTTGCTCCTGCTGTTCTGGTGCAACCATAACCTAGTATTGTGGATGGTTACATTTGGTGTTAAATGGCTCTGTAGGTAACCATAACCTAGTATTTCTTGAAGGTTGAATGTGGTGAGCAACTTCTTAGTGAGTAGTAGTAATATTTTACTCTCTTGAGTTTTGAAAGTATTTAGCATGGCGCTGTTGAGAAAAAGACAGTTAGCCGTACATAATATTTTTCACTAGGTATGTTGTATTATTTTAATATTTTTTTTGTTAGTTGAAAAACTTGGGAACGTTGTCTCAAAGTTTGAAATATGGATTTAAAATCAAACTTATTAAAAGGGCATCACATGCTAAAAATATGAAGCCTACAAATTCTCAACACTTTAGGGTTCTTGATTGATTTTTGTCGTTGGCAACACGTTATAAAGACAGAAAAATACTTTTATTCTTATACAGCAGTTGAAACTAAAGTGCCTGGTGGTAATTCTGTGTTTCTTTATAAATTAACTCTTAAAATAATAGTTACAATAAGCAAAAATAAACTATCAAATAAATAGGTATAATTCATTTATTTAATAGGTTAGTACACTTAAAATTTCGTGGTTACCACCAAAGAATATGATATAATGAATGAGATTTCCAAATAAAATCTTACCCCTATAATCTAAATATTAAATATCAAAAATCAAATTAAAATATCAAAAAGGGTGGGTTAACAGATATAAAATGCGGTAAAACATAAATTGGTCGGAGCGGTTATGATTTGACAAGAAGGGAAATATTAGGTGGCAAAATTGGTCCCAACCACATTCACATTCAAGAAACTCAGATAACCAAAAGCTGTTATTGTGTCTTCTTAAACCCAATTCTGGGGTATACTCTACAACTTCTGTTTCACACAAAAATGGGGGCTTCTAAATCAGTTCCACAGAAATCAATCCATGAATTCACTGTAAAGGTGATTCCTTTACACCCCTTATGCACACCTGCTTCCTTTTTTCTTTCCTGATATGATGGGCGTTTATTTGGTATCCAATTCTTGTGTTTTTTTTTACCCCTTTTCTGTTCTTGTTTCCAGGATTTCAAAGGGAAAAATGTAGACCTAAGCATCTACAAGGGAAAAGTGCTTCTTGTAGTTAATGTTGCCTCCAAATGGTTCTTCTCTCTTCAGTTCTTGATTTATTTGTTCTTTTTTCAATTCAAGTATCCAACTTTAAGCTATATTTCTACTGTTTTTTTCCTCTTCTTTGTTATTTCAATTTTGGTGATAGTGGTTCTATGTTGGCTGAAACAGTGGGTTCACAAACACCAATTATACCCAATTGACTCAACTCTACAATCAATTCAAGGATAAAGGTGAGTGGTCTGTTAAGTATTTGTAAGTAGTTTTTCAAAGTTTGTCCTTAGACCCCACTTGTCTGATCTCAGTGGGCATGTTTATGTTGTTGTGATACTCTTTCCATATTTTATTTCTCTCAAGGTTTGTTCACTCTTACTAGAAGTTTATTGGTCTCTATAGAGACCCACCCTTATGAGGACAGGAAACAGCCTCTCTATCTCTATGAGGTAGTGGTAAGGTCTGCTTACGTTCTACCCTCCCTAGACTCCACTTGTGGGATTCCACTAGGATGTTGTTGTTGTTATAGAGACCCTTATGCATACATATTTGAATTTGAGTTATCAGGTTTTGAAATCTTGGCCTTCCCCTGCAACCAATTTTTGATGCAAGAGCCCGGTACGAGTGAGGAAGCTCAAGAATTTGCTTGTACACGATTTAGTGCAGAGTATCCGGTTTTCCAAAAGGTATGCTATTAGAATGATAACAAGCAGTATCTGGAAATCTATGGTCCTTCCACTCTATTGTCATAACTTGCATTTTTTCTCGTTACACTTTTATAATCATCCTATATGTGCCTTGTCTTACGCAAATCATAAGCATATGTTTAGCATCTTCGGATCCTCTCTATCTGCTCTTCAATCCCAAGCTAGTCACATAGGCAATATGAATCCTCACTATCTGTTCCACTTAAATCTCAATCTGTTTAATTCCAATATTTAATAATTTAGATTTTCTAACTCTAGAAGTGCACATCCAACTAGGTGGTATCATATTCTTTCATTTTTGGCTTACACTACATAGATCTTTTTCTTACATTGTATTCTATTTTTTTGGCCAAGTCTACATAGATTTCATAATATCATAGATCTTTCTGGATAACTTCTTTCCACGCGATTTCAGTCTATCTCGTCTCGTAACACTTACAATTATCTTGATTTCACATCGAAGGACCAATATATCTGGAAGTCGACATAGGACAAGACAAAACTTATCATACAACCTTTTAATTATGCATGATCATAGACGTTGCTAATTAGCTCCAATACTCTCAAACAACCTTTTCTTATTTTATCCTTTACATGTGTAGATTTGTGCCTTTGGTAGGTGTATCTTTTCTAGATTTATCTACTCTTGTAAAGTCATACATCTACGACACATGATGAAAGATGCTGCTTAGGTCCAGGCAGTTGTGATGATCTTAGCTTCACTCTCACTGAAATCAGTAGTAAGAATTTTGCAACAACATACCCAGTGTAATCTCACAAGTGGGATCTGAGCATTAGGATGTATGCAGACAATACTCTACCTATGTGAGGGCAGAGTGGCCATTTGCAATCAGGGCAACTATGAAAAATAACGTGGTACCTGAGAGGCTAGAACTAATGTGTGCTTACATTTTCAAGCTTAAAGTACTATATGTTTTTTCTCTTTTAGAAAAAACTTGTCGTTGAGGTTTTAAATCTGGAAACTGAGAGCAAAGAAAATGATGGTTTAATGTGGGCTTTTTGGGTAATAAATTCATTTACTGAACTAACACTTGTTTAGTTACGTTCCCATTTGCTGTCACTCTCTCTTTAAGTATTGCAATGGTTTGATCAAGTGTGGTCTATTTGGGGTGCAAACTGGTACATCAGTTGAAGGAGTTACATTCTCTCCAATCCTCTTTTTCAGCTGTTAGACATGAAATATTCGAGTCAATCTTTAAATATACTACCACTTGCAAATCATAGGTTGCTGCTTCTGCTTCCAATCTTTGTAAGGCTCTGCATCACCCAAAATATTCAGCGACAACTTCAAGTTCTTCCTGATAGATGTTAAGGATTGCATAGTGGTTGTAATTTCGTATAGACCTAATCGTGAATTTCAAGAACCCTTCAGCATCTTATTATCAGCCTGCATTTTTATCCAGCCTTGTGCTCTTTGTAAATTGTTCTTCCTCACCTTATCCTAAGTTATTACTAGAGGAGTTGTAGGAGGCTCTGTTTAGATGATGGGATAGAATTCAAGATTTCTAGAGGAAGAAAAAGTTTCTTGGTATTTCTTGATGAATATACAATCCATGAGAATGGGCACTTATACGATGAGTCCTAAGACTAAATAAGGAAAGATATATCACATAATCAATTCCAAATAGATTACAATCAATACAATATTCTTATACTCCTGTAATTAAGCTGTTAGTATCAATCAACACTCCCCTTCAAGTTGGTGCAAAAATGTCACACCTGCCCAACTTGCAAACCAGTGTATAAAAAGTCCGTTTGTTGAGGCTTTTGGTTAAACATCATCTATTAGCTTTCCGATGACACAAGGACCAAACTCGAGATACCATCATAACTTTTTCTTTGATAATGTGTTGACCAATTTCAACATGCTTTGTTTGGCATGGATTTTCAGCTATACTGATTGCAACCTTCTTCTCACAATACAAGGAAAGTTACCCTTTTCATGCATTTCAATTCTTCTAGCAGCATTTGTAACCACAAAAGTTCACAAACACCCTGGGTCATAGCTCTTTATTCTGCCTCCGCACTTGATCTTGCTACTACACTTTGCTTTTTGCTTCTCCAAGTACTAGGTTTCCTCCTATAGTTGTACAATAGCCGGATGTAGATCTTCTATCATTTAGAGGTTTAGCCCAATCTGCATCTGTGAAGTCTTGTAAATTTGGAGGTGACCAAGTCTGGAGGAACGTATGCTTTCCCTGAAGACGAATTCAGATACCGCAAAAGGTGAAAGACAACTTGCATATGTGTATCTCAGGGATCATGCATGGATTAATTCGCCAGGCTAACTGAATAGGCTATATCTGGTCTATTGTGGGAAAATGAGTCTTCCAACCAACCTCTGATATCTCTGCATACCAACTGAGACTCCAATTCCACTCTGCAATTTGTGGTTGCTTTCAGTGGGCTATTTTGCTGGTTTGCAACCTGTCATACCAGTTTTCTTCAAGAGGCCAAAATATACTTCCTTTGAGAAAAAAAGATTCTTCTTTTTGAGCTAGCACCTCAAATCCTAATAAGTTTGCAGTTTTTCAAGATCCTTTTTGTCATCTCTTGTCATTACTATGTCATCAACTTTAACTATGAGAAGAATGAGTTTACCCTTTTGATGTCTAACTAGTCTCTGGAAGGTGCATTGCACACTTGTCCCTTATCATTTTAATAAAATTTCTTTATATTTGAAAAGTTGAATTACAAAATAGAAAATCCTGAAATTAATAATATTAATTTTATCATTTACATTTTGTTCATTAAATAAAAAAACATAAAAGTGGGACGTTGCATTTTCGTCAAACACAAGTATATGAACCAAAAGATTAACTTAAAAAGTTGGGACAAACAGTTCCAATTTAAAGGTAATCATATTTTTAAATATCTAGCAACATATCACTAACCCCTTGCTTGGATGGTTGTTACCCGTTGTATTGTATTGTATTGTTAGTTTAAGTACAATGTTTGTTTTAATTGTTACTTAAATTCCATTGTATCGTATCGTTTAATTCCATCGTTAGTTAACGATAAAAAGACCCATTTTATATAATGACTGATTTTGTGTGGTTGCGTCGTTACTTTAATATCTTCTTCTCATTTTTCACTTTATTTATTTATTTTATAATTCTACTTTACCATTTACCCTATATTTTCATGGAATCCACCATATACCTTTCAATTTCTTGTAGGTTGATCATTCAAATTATGGATGTATGACATTATTTAACGACGAAGAACAATACAATCTATCCAAACACTGTAGTCATTGGAACAATACGGTACGATACAATATAATACAACAACAACATATCCAGTGGAATCTCACAAGTGGGGTCTGAGGAGGGTAGAATGTACGCAAACCTTACCACTACCTCATAGAAGTAGAGAGGCTGTTTCATGGGAACCCTCGTCTCAAAAACCCATAAGTAGAATAAACTAGATATGACAAAAAGTAAAAAGAGAGAGAAAGAAAAAAGAAAAAAATAAAATAATTAACACATAATCAACAAATAATGACACACATATTATAAAACACTGCTACTCCTCTACCCTACTAAACCCCATGACTAGGTAA
>DF358270.1:58755-70548 GCA_000787875.1 Solanum virginianum
CCCCCACACACACACACACACAACCGCGCCAGTGGTAAGGCTATGGCAGATTTATGGTGAACAAAAGGGATCTTGCTACTTCTAATAAATGCCTATATTTTCTTTTAGCAACCCCATTTTCTGCACTAGTATAAGGATTATTAATTTGATGGATTATCCCAAAAGACTCCAAGTAAGCTCCAAAAGTTTATACATGTATTCTGTGTGATTATTAGTTCGAAAGGTCTTTATCTTAGCATAAGACTGAGCGCAAATCATCTTGTGAAATGACTGAAAACAGGAGAAAACTGAATTTTTGGCTTTGAACAGATATACCCATGTCATTCTAGTGCAACAATCAATAAAAGTAAGTCAAAATGGGAATTGCACTTTTGAGTTTTTTGTGTGCTTGGCATATTTACAAGCATCACGAGACAAAGATTCAATCTCAGTTCTAGAAAACAACTAGGATATAACTTCTTTAAAGCAAAAAAAGATGGATGCCCCAAACTGTCTATGCAACTGTATTCTTTCTCGATTGACATGCTTATTCCTCCAAAAAAGGCCTTGCCAGAGTCTCAAGTTCCATCAATCAAATATAAGCCATCATGCAATCTACCGTTAACAATCTTCCTTGTTGAAATACAATAATCAGGAAGAAGATGAAACTACAGTTTAGTTCTTTGGTGATAGAGCTAACAACTAACGTTTTAAAAGGATATTCAGTTACATGAAGAATGAATGGTAAGGTAATATCGTGGGTGCAAATGACTGAACCTGTTCCAGAGACGGGTTAAAGAGCCATTGGGTATTCTGACATAATTTCTTTTGGGGCTAGGAGAGTGTTTTGAAAGCCGTTAGAAGAGCCTGTGATGTGTCTTTTTGCACCAGAATTAATTATCCAAGAATTAAGGTGAGGATTAAAAGCAATGCATGACTGTACATAATTGGAACTAGCAATACTAGAGTTGAAGTTTGTTCAGAAGGTGATGAAGATGTTGAACTTCATTTGTTCTGCAGAAGTGGTGTCTCTCGATATCTCCACATTTTCTGTAATACTGGCCTGACGCCTTGATGGACTTGTATGCTCTCCTCCACGACCTCTAGTCGGTCTACCATGTAGTTTCCATCATATCCCTAACATGCTATTTTATTTTATTTTTTTGGATTGATGAAGTTATGAATATACACTTCATGTATTATCATGACTAGAAGAGGAATTGGAGTAGCTGTAGAAGTTCAAGAATCAACTGCTCTTGGCTAAAGAGGAGTTAAAGTAATTGTAAATGTTGAAGGATCAATTAATCTGTTTTGTGGTTTAGCCGTATGGATCCTCTTCTCCCAGTTTTATTGTACTCAAGAGTATTTTGCAAGATTGTCAGTATGTCCTTTTTGTACTGAGCAAATCATTGCCGTCAAGTAAAATTTCCATGAAAAATGAGAACTTCTCTATGTTATTACTACTGAATTCATATTATCTTTCCTTTTTAACTCCCCCCTTCCCCTTTACAGATTGGTATACCATCCCTCGTGCTTTTTCTTTGAACTTGTTCCTAGTTGTTCACCTTAACATTCAGTTTTGAGTTCATCATATTTTATTTAATTTTCTGTTCTGCAATAAGATGCACATAATAATTGGATCTTGATGTTACACTATTGCGTTGTTTAAAGAAAGAAAAAAAAAGAGAGCAGAAAATAGTCTATGTAAAATGTATGTGAAAAGCTCGGTGGAAAAAAGGTTGGCTATATTGTTTACAATTATATAATATATATTCAAAAATGTAAGCCGTGGTTGCAATTGCTTGAATACCTCTAAGAATCATCACCATGCATTTTGCTATAGCTTGATATGACTACCAAGGTTACTCTGGATCTACTTAAATCGATGATATAATAAAGGGAGAGAAAGTGATTAATTTCTTGGTCCTCTCTGGATATTGGGTACCCTACTTTTTATGCCAATTATCCTTGAGGCCCCCTCCTCCCCTTCTAAAGAAATGCTGCTTAAATAATTTGTTCCCGATTAAGATGCTTAAAATATTTGAGTATTTATTCATTCTCAAAAAATTAGAGTATTTTTGAACTATGTGTAATTTCCCTTTGCAAGGATGGTCTTGCATTATTTTGTTTGAAATTCTCCCTTGATGTTATAATGGTCTAGTTGTGGATTATAGTTGTTAAGCGACCATATTGGTTGAGAAAATGGTTGCTGTCTTCTTATATTGTCTTGGGTAATTCTCACCATGAGCTTACATTTGGAGTTGAGGTAGACCGAAAATCCATTCTTTTAGCATGGTATCAGAGTCAGACTCATTGCAGTTCTTGTTTACTCGAGTTGGGCCCTCATGTTATCTTCTCCATGCTCCAGATGTTCAGTCATGGGCATGCAAAGAGGTGTTTAGTTGGTTATAAAAATGGATGATTGTCTCCTAACATGGTTTTGAATGATCATGACCTCATGAGCTAGCTTCTGAGGCTGAGTTAGTCCCAACATTCATTTTCTTAATGATAGTTATAGTTTTTGGCTCAATAATAAACCACATGTTCTTGTTCTTCCCTAAAACAATTAAGCTTTTTATTGTTATGGTCTTATAGTTCAATTGCATATTCCTTTTAGACTAAGTTGCGCTGTCTCTTCACTTTCAATGCTGCACGCGTGTCGGATTCTCCAAAAATACACTATTTTTTGGGAATCCGACACACACGCGCTGGCACTTTTGAAGAGTCCGAGCAACATACTTTTCAGATCCTACATGAGATAACTTGGAAACTGTCATATCTTTGTTAAGCTCATATTTTGCCTGGTAAAGTTTAGATTTGGAGAATCTTATATCCAAAATCGAAGATTTAACTTTTTTAGTTATGATGTGTCATTGTCATGTGCATATTCTTGCCTTTCTACCCAAATCTGAAAGCAACCATCTTTCTTGAGTATAACTTTCTGTGTAGAACATGTTATTTAGTCTTAATTAAGATATACTAAAATATATGAATAAAGCCTATATTGTTGTTTGATTGCAACATAGAGGACTTAGTACAAACTTAAACATTTGATTTTCAGGTGCGAGTTAATGGTCCAAATGCGGCACCAGTCTACAAATTCCTTAAAGCAAGCAAAGGTGGTTTTCTTGGTTCCAGTATCAAATGGAATTTTACCAAGTTTTTGGTTGATAAGGAAGGGAAAGTTATTCGGCGTTATGGCTCAACCACTGTGCCGTTATCAATCAAGGTCTCTCTCTCTCTCTCTCTCTCTCTCTCTCTCATGTACACACACACACACACAGAGCACAGTACAACACAATGCAACTCAACACACCCACTAATGCTGAAGTTGATGAGGTTATCCTTGCCTTTACAATCATGAGTTCTGTGCCACTGTCACGGTGGCTTTGAGTAAACACACCTTAACAATTCTCCTCGAGAAGTCTGATAAACTACACTTTGATTATCCTATGTAGTTCTCTGATGAATCCAAATGTTGACTGTTCCTTCAGTCACCATTCCTTTTAGTCCAATGACCATAGTTGATGTTGTTTTCGTATCAAAAGGTCATGGTTGATAGCGTGGCACAGTAGGATTTGATAAATTTATGCTGAGCATCTTCTTAAATTCTTTGGTATTTATCACTCCCCGTCCCATTCTAGGATTGTTTTGTCTTTCTTTAACAAAACCTGTGTTGCCCTTCTCTCCGTGGCATAATAGTTTGGATCTTCTCGTGTCTGGGTAACACAAATTAGAGTTTTATACTGCTAGATGGAGGAAAGTTGTAAGAATGGCAAAAATAGAAGAGAACTGTCAGTCAAATGATGGTAGTGTTTCTTCAGAAGAACTCCACTGAACTTGAGAATATGCTAGATTTGCTAGGCTTCCGTTTATTTGTCTTGTAAATTTGAGCTTTTTTAGATACTACATCACTAGTTAGCTCTTTTGAGCCTTTTGTTGGTAACCATGTTTTTTCTTTGACCCTTTTTTGTTGAATCCTAGTTTTTGCACTTTGCTTCCTTATATTATAATCGTTGAATATGAAGAAAAGAGATGGTTGAGAGAATAAGGTAATCAATAATAGCTAAAAAGTGATCAATAAGTCCTCTCTGCAAGAATGTAACATGAAAAAAAAAATTGGAAAAAAAAGTGAAAATGTTCTTGATGAGATGAAATTACTAGTGAAGTAATTGTTGAAGGGCGGGCTGAAAATAAAGAGAAGAAACAAGGAAATGAGCAACAAAGGTTTTAATAAACTTTCCCGTGTAGACCAGGAATGTAAAGCATTTGTTGTATCTCTTGCTTGCATTCATTAATTAGAGCAAGATTATGAAATATAAACATACTAATAACGGTTCTTAACGCCATCTTGTTAGCCTCTACATCTGAAAATCTGATTAGAATCTATCAACTTAGTAAATGAAGAGCAAAAAGAATACTGTACAGACGTTACTGCCAATTAGGTTAGAGGAAGTCTTCAAGTAGTTAACATTTCAGATATCTCATGTAGAGATTGTGCCTTGTGGACAAGTCAGTTACTTGTATCTTTAGATTTAGTCCAATACTTAAAAATTGCATGTCAACCAAAAAAAAAAGGCATGCTCAAACTCTTCAAAAGTGCAATCACACCCGTGTCACTATCTTTGGAGGGTGCGACAGCCGACATGCACCCATTGAAAGTCCAAGTAACAGAGATGATGATTCCAATTGAAAAACCAGTTCCAGTCCTTGCACCTGTACATTCTTTTTTATTTTTATAACTCTGGTGTCCGGGCTAACTTGTCCGCACCTCGACTAATTCCATGGGTATCTGCTACCTCCAGCCAGCATAGATACCAGGGTAACTTTGTCCACCAAGACTTCAGCATCTCTGTACATTATTAAATTACGTTGACAGCTAAGTAACTAATCTTGCTTGGATTTTCTTGCAGGAAGATATCGAGAAGGCATTAGGGGAGAATTGAGAAGATTGTGTTTAGTAAAAAGAAGAGTAGAAGCTTTCTGACAAATTTCTATGTGCTAGTAGCTGGTGTGCCCTTTAACTTCCTTCCATTTTGTGATGGTTTTCAACCTTTGTTTGAAGGATTCATGTGCTCAGTATTTTCGTGTATATTATTAGCCTGAAGTTTTTAGTTGCACTGCCTGCCACATGACTTGTACTATCCTATGTGTCTTTTTGTATGTAAACTGATATTTAAAACTATTAGAAGCAAACAAGTTTTGTGTATGGATTACTATTGAGTGTTGGAGAAGACATAATGAGTTTGCAAAGAGAGTAGTACCCTTTGCATCTTTTATACAATACTAGATTTACTGTATGTGCCTGGCACGTGGATGCCTAGTATCGAGATGCATATCATTGAAAAATAGTATGTAATAAGCATCAAGCTTATCAATTAACAAGGTCATACAGTTTGAAACACTCAAGGCTATTATCCAAAACTGTAAATATTTATTGAAAAACAACAATGCCATCACTAAATATATTTGGACAGACACTGAAAATTTTTCCTCTTTTTTCCCCTTCCTTTTCTTTTAACTCTTTTTTTTCCTGGTGCTCTTCCCTTTTGATTCCTCTCTTTCTTTTTCTTTTTTTAAAAAAGATGAGATTATACATTAATTTCTAAATAAATTAGGGTTATCATAGTAAGCCTTCTGTTTCATTTTATGTGACATCCTTTGTTTTGGTAATGTGTTTATGATAAGAAGGAAGTCTTTTGGCTAGAGCGTCCAAATAAGCTATATATTTGACACAGATTTGTCGTAATGCTAAAACTATGACGAATGCATTTTTCGTCGTTGATGCATAAATAAAGATACCAATTAGTGGTGATTGAATTTCTTCTATGGCTCTAGATGAGAAACCAGTGCAAATATAACATGCATGTCTAGAGGTGATCAAAGCTAAATTGAACCCAGTAGGATCCTGCAAGTGTGGTTTGGAGAGGGTAAACAGTACGCAAACTTTACCACTACCTCATAGCGAAAGAGAGATTGTTTTCAGAAGATCCTCATCTCAAAAATATCATGCCCTATAAGCAGAAAATACTAGATATAAAAAAAAAATTGACCAAGGTGGAAAACAAATAATAATATATAAATACAATAAAAAAGTAACAAATGTAAGACAAACAATGACAACACAAGATATAAAGACACGACTGATCTTACTAACCTACTGTATCGCAAGGCCAGACAATCATCCTACCTCTATTAGTCGTTTAACTTCTACCTTAATACGTGACCTCCGCTCCTTTATATCTAAGGACATGTCCCCTCTTAGATGAAGTCTCGCCAAACCCTGTCTAATCACCTCCTTCCAATACTTTTTCGATCGACCTCTACCCCTCCGAGTAACTCCTAAATCCTACCTCTCATACCTCCTAACAAGAGTATCAACACTTAATTCTTCTCTACACATGCTCAAACCACTGCAGTCTCGCTTCTCTCATTTTATCTGTCAGGGGCTATCCCTAACTTTCCCCGAATGATCTCGTTTCTAATCTTATCCTACCTGATATGTCCACACATCCATCTTAACATCCTCATCTCCGAACGTACATCTTCTGAACATATGAGTTTTTGATTGACCAACTCTTCACCCCATATAGCAAAGATGGTCTAACCACCATTCTGTAAAACTTAACTTTAAGTTTAGGTGGTATTTTCTTATCACACAATACTCCAGAGGCAAACCTTCATTTCATCTATGTTGCCTCAATACGATGTGTGATATCACCATCAATATCGCCACTATTCTGGATGATGGACCCAAGATATTTAAAGTTACCTCTCTTGGAAATAGATGGATTATCAAGACTCACTTCAATGTCTGCTTTATCGCTCGCAACACTGAATTTGCACTCCGAGTATTCTATTTTGGTTTTGCGCAGTTTGAACTCTTTGGCTTTCAAAGTATGTCTCCTAACCTTCAATCTATCATTAACTTTAGCTCGAGTCTCATCAATCAGTACTATGTCATCCGTAAATAGTATATACCATGATACCTCATTTTCAATAGATCGTGTCAGCTCATCCATTACTAAGACAAAAAGGAAAGGAACTTTCTTGAAACTTTGTCATATTCCTTCTCAAGATCAATGAACATCATATGAAGATCTCTCTTTCTGCCACTAAATTTCTCCACCAATCTCCGAACAAAATAAATTGCTTCAATAATCGACCGCCTTGATATGAATCTGAACTTATTCTCTGAAGTAGACACTTCTTTTCTCATCTTTATTTCCATCACTCTCTCCCAGACCTTCATAGTGTGGCTTAACAACTTGATACCCCTGTAATTTATTATAATTTTGAATATCACCTTTGTTCTGGTACAATGGAACAATTGTACTACTCCTCCATTCATCGAATATCTTAATATAGTCTTTATACTAGTATTAAGCAATTAGTCAACCACTTCATACCATCCTTGACCATGCTCTTTCAGAATTTCATTGGAACATTAGATCCGATCGCTTTTCCTCTGTTTATCCTACTAATAGCATGTCTAACTTCCTCAACTCTGAAAAGCCTGCAGTAATCAAAATTCGATGACTATCGAACTGCGCCAAATCACCTAGCTTTATATCTCTGTTCCCTTTTTTGTTTAAGAGTTTATGAAAGTACACTTTCCACCCCAGCTTAATAGAAGCCTCATCCACCAACACCCTTCTTATCCTTGATACACTTTACTCGGTCCAATTCACGAGCTTCTCTCTCTCTTTCGTGATCGATCGAGAGCCTATATGTAACAATCCATCTTAAGATAAAAAATCCAACATCGACAAAATATAGGAGAGATGTGGGTATATAAGTAACAGGCCTTATGTACTAGTGATAAGTTTTTAAATCGTGGGGTCTAGGCCTAAAGTGAACAATATCACTAGCGGATTGGGCCGTTACCAGATGGTATCAGAGCCACTCTTGTGTTAGCCTTGTCGATATGGGTTAGAGTTCAACTAAGTTTAGGCAAATTTCGGTGAGATGGGGCAAACCTCAGTGCTAAGTCTAGGCGAATCTCATATGACAGGGCAAACTGTAACGGGCCATTCTTTTTTTATAAAATATTGTTAGTGCATTTTAAGTGGTATGGTTAGGCCACTACTTTTTTATTATTTTAATGTATTTTGACCTTTGTATATTATAATGGTATAAGTGGATTGTCCACTGAATTGTTCGGTCTTTTGGCTCTTTGAGGAGCCATCTATTCCTTCTATATAAGAAGGATCATCCTGCCCATTTATAGGCAACAGAGAAAGAGCAAACATATGAGAGGTGTTGTGAGAATTTTATTTTAGCTGAAGGGAGGTGTTTTACTGTGTAGAGCTTCGACAATTTTATTCTTGTAAGTTGCTCCTATTTTCTAAATCTATTATAATAAGTTGTTTTATATAGATGAGTTTATTTTCGTGTACTTTTAAGTATTTTATAATGAAAATATTAATTACGAGGATTTTTACTAATTGAAATTATATTATTTGAAGGATTTAAGATTTAATCCTAAACTTGAAGTTTTGAAAATTAATAACGAAATAGGTTGGTCTTTGGATCTAGACTAGACATATAGTAATATGGGTTTTTGTGAGATTCAAAATTTTATGGAGATAATTTATTTGACTAGATCGTGGTACTACGAATTTCATTCAAAAAGGAAAGGCCAAAGTGTTAGATTGACCGTGATTTGACTAAGGCAAGTGGACTTTCTAAACTTTGTAATTCTCGTAGAATTCCCAAATTTTCCTCTCTTCTATGTGAAATAGTGATTATTTATTATTGATATCAAAGTGATACATAATTTTAGATGTAAATATTTTTGAGGTTGTGATGGTATGGAGATTAAGGCTATTGCAACATTTATGATACTTGAATTGATAAATGAGGTTAAGTGATGAGAATTCTATATTTTTGAAATATATATATCTATATATATATATATATATATATATATATATCTATATATATATATATATCTATATATATATATATATATATATATATATATATATATATATATATATATATATATATATATATATATATATATATATATATATATATATATATATATATATATATATATATATATATTACTGTGGCTAGAAATTATGAGTGAATTTATTTGTGGAATTCATATCATGTTCATTCGTTCCATAACGTGCATTTTTTTTGCATTGATTTTGATTATTGATATGAGTGAGAAAGAAATATATTGGGATCGAGGTCTTTACCGGTCGAGGTATGATGCCTAATTGATTCCGAGTATTGAAATGAGTAAGAAAGAAAATATTGGGACCGAGATCTTTAGAGGTCGAGATATGATGCCGAGGTGTTTGCCGGAACCGAATACTATGATTCGAGGGTCGGGTTGTACGCCGCGACAGATACATGGTCCATGTGTGGCCCCCATGGGTTCTGATTGAGGCATGTTTATGATCAGCGGATGTGTATCACTAGGACAGACATGCATCACGATTATTTGACATTGCATAGTATTATTTACACCTCACGACATTCATTTCATTCCATAATGCTCTGGCTTGTTATGATTATATGAAATGCTATTGAGATTGGATATTCATTACATCATTTGACTTGTTTATGTCTTTACATGATTAGTTTTGATATTGATTTAATGACACGTTGTGATTTAGCGATATTTCATTCCATAATGCTCTGGCTTGTTATGATTATATGAAATGCTATTGAGATTGGATATTCGACTTCTTTATGCCTTTACATAATTAGTTTGGTATTGATTTTAATGACACTTGATAAATTAGCAAGAACTTGATAAATTATGAAATTTTTCCTATAACTTGAAAGTAGGATAATGATCTACCGTGAATTATATCTTGCTGCGCTAGTTGACTTTCTATGCAGGTTATAGTTGCGAAGGTAGGACGGAATGAAAGGAGTTTGTGTATTCTATTAGACTTACTTGGTTTAGTTCGTTGACTTGCTGGGTACCGCGTGGTATTTGGTACTCACCCCTTGTTTCTACACTTCCTTTAAGTAAAGGCTGACTTGTTTCTGGTGGGACTGAGCAAGTGTCGTCATGCCAAATTTTTGGATCGTGACACAAACCTTAGTGAGGACACTGAATCCATTGAGAGGGTGTATGTAACAATCCATCTTAAGATTAGAAGTCTCACATCGGCAAAATATAGGAGAGATGCTGGGTATATAGTAATAGGTCTTATCTACTAGTGACGCATTTTAACGTCGTGAGAGCCTAGGCCTAAAGCGGACAATATCACCAGTGGTTGAGTTATTACTATTATACAATCTCTTATCCTAGTCTTTTTAACCTAGCTCAACATACAAGTGTTTAAATGTTGTTGTCTTAGCATTCGTCATCACTGTCTTCTCTTCTATCTTCGTCATCTTATAGATATCCTTATGCCTTCGTTCTTCATCCTCGTCCCTACACTCCAATCACTTCGTATATGCAATTCATTTTGCCTTGAACTTCTTCATTCCACCACCAATCCTCTTGACGTCCACCAAATACTCACACACATATACAATTTATCCCTTTAACATATTATTTCAAATTTGACATAGAATTTTGAATGGTTTAATAAAGGGTATAGTCTATAAGAATTAGTAGGGATAATTACTTTTTAAAATTTTTTAATCAAATATTTACTATTTTTAAATATATTTTTTATTATCTAGGTATTCCATATTTAGAAAATATTTATCATCTATATCAACTGTACTATGCATTAAAAGTGAATTATATATGTCGTATAAATGTATTAAAATGTAGTATATTTATTTTGGTAAAAAAAACTGCATTATCTATTAAAAATGAATTATATATGTAATATAGGATGTAGTGTATGATGTATAAAAATAAATTTGCATGTAACATAGATGTATTATAAGTATCTTAAAATGTAGACTAGACGTAATCTAAATTATAAGTTTTCTATATAAGTAACCCTAAAGCTCAAATAAAAAATTACTACCTCCGTCCCATAATATAAGGGCATCTTTCTATAAATATTTATCCTATATTATAAGAACACTTACTAAATTAGGATAGAATTAATTTTTTTTTCATTTTACCCCACCATTAATTAGTGTATTAATAATTTTTTCTAACTTAATTTAAAGTATATTGATATAAATGAAGGGTAAAATGGTAAAATCTACTAATGTATTAATGATTTCTTAATAATAGTGTAAAATGAAAAGTGCCCTTATGATATACATAATGAAGGGCAAAATGGTAAAGTTAACTAATGCATTGTGATTTTTTAATTACCGTGTAAAATGGAAAGTTCCTTATATTATGGGACGGAGGGAGTAGATCAATATTAATGCTAGCAAAAATGATTAATTCAACACTAAGAATGACATTAGTAATGAATATTTGTTCTTTGATTTTACACTGGTTTAGACAATTAAAATATATAATCTAATTTTAGTTTTTCTTTAATATTTACTCATGTAACTAATAAATACTTATGATACTAATTTTAGCATGATTTATTACTTTAAAGTTATGATACTTTTATTATAACTTATTTTAATATGATTTAGTACATTAAAATTATGATCATTCTCTTTATGACTTATTTATTTGCAATACTTATTTTATGCGATTTTATTTTTATTTTTTTTATTGAATAATTTTGTGTCTTCACCTCATATCATATTTTGTGTTTTTCTTAAAAGACATCCTAGATATTTGTATTTTGGTAGAACTAAAGAAATATTTAAAGCACAAGTTGATTATATGTTTTTATGAATAATTTATTACAAATTTTGGAAAAACTCAAAAACACAAAAAATTCAGAAAAAATCCCCCACCCACCCTCC
>DF358270.1:77673-93733 GCA_000787875.1 Solanum virginianum
CTTTCGATGTGAAGAGTAAAAAATCACAGGATCAAACCTCCATTATAATCACCAAGAGCTACAATACTCTTCTCCAAAATTAATCATAAAATAAGTGTCAAACAACGAGCAACAACATAACAAGGTTGCACCAAAACTAGAGGGAAAAAAGGAGCAAAAGTATTAAAAAAAATGCATCTATTATTCACAGATGAAAAACAGGAGCTACAGACCACCAAATCCAACTCTGTCAGTTCCTAATCAAATATTAAAATGAGAGAAACAAGCTGTCTAAAAATCAGCTAAATCGGACAAGAAACGAAGTAAGAATAGCAATTTGAAGTTGGCTGCTGCAACTGAAAATTTTGGGCGAAAATCTGCACTCTCTCTATTTTTGGCTGCTGAAAACTCTTTTATAGATTTGAAATAATGACCTAAAGAGGTCTATATATATGTTCCATAATATTGGGCCTCTAAGTAAAAAAAAGGGTTGGTTCAAATTGAACTTAATTTATCCACACAGGAAGGAAATAAAACCTACAACCCAACCGTTGTTTGGTCATCATAATTTTTTTTTTTGGAATTCTTTTTATTTCAAAATCAATATTAGGATATAAAATTTCTGGTTTTAGATTTGAAGAAATGCCTGTCAAGATCCAAAATTAGGTATGATGACACTTGTCTTTAACCATCGAGGTAAGTCGGCCTAAACAAGGAATAATAAAATAATGTAGAAGATAAAGCGAAAAACATATTCTAAACATGAAAGGATAAATTAAGGAATAGGAACCATAGTCTAAAACCATTCCAAGATTGGTGCCACATGTACAATCCTCTACTTAACCGAAAAGAAGAAAAAACAGTACAAGTCTAAATGTCATAGTCCTCAAATAGAACATAACATAAAGTAAAGGAGTCTCGAAAGTCCGCCAAAGTACAAGCATGCTACCTCTCAAGAGTCCAAAAGATCGGTCCAATAGAAAAGGAAATAATCAGGAGGTATCTGACTCACCACCCACACAAGTATAGAAGCAAGGGTGAGTACCAACCTACGCGATATCCAACAAGAAGATCTATATACAACAGAGAATAAAAAAACACATGTATTTTTATCATCCCAATCACATACCTCCGAGACTACAACCCTGTAAATAAAAACGTCATCATCACAATATATATGTACACATCACAGTTTCAGTAACAACATTTCAAATGATAGGTTACAATAATTTACAAGAATAGAGTTTACATCATATCACACTGGGAACAAATACTCACATTTAAAGTAATGTTTGGAATGCAATGGAATGCTATGAAATGTAAGTAATATAATGCAACCTCAAAGAATCATGATGCATATCTGTCCTATGATACACATTCATTGATTTAATCAAACTGGAACCAATGGAAGTCTCACATGGAACCAATGGAAGTCTCACATGGACAATGTATCTATCGAAATTATTTTTCTTCGGTATTTATCTTTCATCTCTGATCGAAACTATTTTCCTTAGGTTTTTTGTTACTTTTTGCCAGAATTTACCTTCGGCATTTTTATCATTTCTAGTCGGAATCATTTTCTTTGGCTTTTTATCAATAGTGAAACTCAATCAATATTTTCTTTCAACATAATAATCACTTTTCAAATGAGCATTAGAGTATGTAAGGAGTCCAAAAAATTTCATATATTCAATAATAAAACAATCAATCTCATTGTTCTTTCAATACTAGAATCATCATCAAGTGTATCACACGGTAATTACATCACATCAATTCTCAAGTCCTTAATAATCACTTTATCTTCATAGTTCAAAGCTACTTATCAATTAATCAATGGTTCACTAGTATTCTTTCAACAATTTCAACACAATGTCAGAATTATTCAACACTTGTCCAACATACATTAAAAATATTCCAATTGTTGTTTCAATGATAACATGAAACAATACTCAACAATTAAGTCAATATAACCAATTCACATTTTTTTTTCAAAATGAAAATCACGAAATCAATCAATGTTCTCAATTCAAGGATCATTACCATCAACATGTACAAACCAATTCAAGAGCTAAGTTACACATACTATCACCCGAACTCAAAATATTAATCAAAGTCAAACCTAAGTTAAATTTCAACTCAATTTTCAACTTCGAACCTAAAGTCCACATAACAACACCAAATTTGATTCCAACAACTCTCCTAGACTAATTTTCACATTTAACTGATGGAATAGACAGAATTTCATTCCAAAACTCGAATCTCCAAATGACTCAAGGATTCAAATTAGGCAACTTAAGCCTTCAAAATTCAATTCTTTAGCAAAAATTCAACTCTTTATAAAATTTACAAAAATCAACTTTCCAAACCAATCAAATATGACTCGAGATAGCTATCGAAAGGGGTAAAATGATAATTTTGTCAAAATATCAAAAATGACCTTCAAGATCATTACAGTACTCCAAACATGTTTTTCGATTTCATCTTCATAAATCCTAAATGAAATGATTTCTTCTCTCCTTTGGCAAAACATATAATCAAACATGCACTACAATCCATCTTTAACTCCATGTTCATGAATTTTTATAATTAATTAATTTAAAATTTATGATCAAACACCTTGTAAGTAGAAAAAGAATGAAAGCTATAAAAATGTCATTAATGGTCATTACGTTAGTGAGCTTTCAAACAAGCAGTATCCCTACAGAGAGTAGAGAAGTACGTAGTTAATTAGCATCACCATCACCAATAGATCTGGCCGAACTTAATATCTTTAACTTAATTCATGTGTATATATATATATATATATATATATATTCATAAATATTAAATTTCAACTTTAGTAACTCAAATAATTAGTAAATTTAGTAATATATAGAACCCATAAAATTCAAATCATTTGCTTCAAAATAACGGCTTCTTGATTCATGGAGATGATTATAAAAGTCTATGAAAACGTGGAGCTAATCTAGTGGAGAGCAAGTATAATTACATGTAAAATGTGTTTTTTTTTTCTAACTCCAAGATAATTTACAGGCACTATAATTTTTGTCACAATTTCTATCATTTAGATAAGCACAGGATAAATCCTCCACCATATAATAACCTGCAAATCACACATGGATATAAACTTTCACTAAACAAGTCTTGTGTGATAGGCTATACTCAGAATGCATTGAGGGGAGATCCCATATCATCCGTGTTGATGGCCACCATCCAAACCAACTGAGCTATCCCGAAAAATGAGAAAACTCATGTGACTTGTCTAACTCGCTAAATTTAATGAGGTTGGGCTCGATTAATTTTGATGATGAACTGATTAAGTTATGTTCAATAAAAGCCCAATCTTGATTTATGAAAATGCTCAATACCATACATAAAAATGTATTTTGATATTGCACTACCCATTTGGTCTTGATATCCAACGGATGATAATGCATTTGAATCACTGTTTAATTTATGTCATAAGCATCTCTTATATCACAAAAATCATATAATGTAAGTTTGAAATTTAAGAAAATAGAAGTTGAGCGAGTTGAACTATAACTCGTTATTGCATCAAACTTACTCTAGATTTTATCCACCACATATAAATCTTCGGTACATTTTAAAAATTTTTGCAAGCCATGAAATCATGTCATTAATTTGTCCTTTGGTCTCTTATTGCTCAGTCCATTGTCACATTAAATACACTTGTATTTATTTTGTAACACCATGAATAATAGATCATGGGGCTTGGAAAATGATTTCATTATATAATTTGGGGATATAGCAAACCTGTATGATAGTGAGGGTACCCATACAATACAAAGACAAGACATATATGGCCCCCTAAACTTATTCCAATTTATCCATTGACACAACTTTGATAACAACTCTCTTTCATGTGGGACAAGCTTCTTGAGCCTTATTCACCACATGTTTTCCTTTCACATATCCATACTCTCTAGTCTTTTTTCCCTTATACATATGTTCAAGTCTTTAAATTAAACACTACTCAAAAACATTTTTCTTCATTTTGCACTTGAGTTTTCCATTTATATATGGCTGCTCTTGCTAGTTCAATTTCATCGTTAAGGGGTTCGAAGATGAGAAAATGGCAAGGATGTTCGAAGCAAGTTAGACAACAGAGGGCAAGACTATACATTATTTGGAGATGTATAGTCTTGCTTCTCTGTTGGCACGACTAGATAAACTCAATTTCTAGCTTTATATGATTAGATTTTCTCATGAGAGTAGGGTTGAGATTTTTGTGTAGGAGTAGAGTTAAATCACATGTACAATGTAAAAATATATACAAAGACACTTTCTTATTACTAATTGACAATGAGCTTTATGTTTTTCATCTATATTTATATTTGCAGACCATGAATTATTCTTCTTTTTGCAGTTCATGAATGTCAGTAACTAAGGGGTTCTACACCTATAGTTATATCTAATTAGTAGGAGATATGGAAACCTTCTAATAATTATTTCCATAAAAGACTAATTATCTAATGTTAAGGCACAAAACCACATCTATACCCTAGTGAAATTGTTAATTACACACCAACTCGTTTAAGGATATGTGAAGGAAGGGATGTTTCGTAATTAATGAAAATAAATAAATGATGTGAGGTAAAAGTGAATAATCTAAAGTACCTCTTACAAGGCCTCAAGCTCATAGATTATGGGGTTCTATAGGCCCAAGCCTTTTCCCTCTCCCCTCCTTCACCCAAGCTAAAGGTACGATTAATTCCATTTTGGTCATTGAATTCTGCTGTTCCGATTTCTAGCCTTGCACCGACCATCCAATGGACCATGGACTAGACAACAAGGACTATGGAAGATTGGAACCATGGCGGGACACCACTTCTGATCAAAATCCATGCAAATAATAACCGACTGTAAATTTCATGTACTCGCTGTTTGCATACTATGTAATCCGCCCCAACCCAAAAGAGGTTTTGTCAAGTACTTCTTGCACTATATTTTAGCACAGAGACGAGAATACAACGACTATACCTTCAGTCTCAAACAAGGCCACAAAAACAATACATGCATCAGAGTTCATCACCCCTCGTTTATGTTATTTTCACAATAGGCGCACAAGGCTACAACACTTATCCAAAATGTTGTCCAAATAATGGAAATCTGTCTTCAACCACGGGCATTCCAGAATATGGAACAGGTGCAAGGTAACAACACTCCTAATCAGAAACAGAATTATCGAAGCAACTAAAACGAGACCACAACGTGCATAACTACACTGTGACAAGCTCAACTGAGCGAAGCAATCTGCTCATAGAGAACTTGACCAAGTACACGATTGTACTTCTCTATATATAAACTGTTATTTATATACTGGTTCTGTACAAATGCTTCTATACTTACGATAGGATACTACTTTGAAATAGCTCTCAACCAGCATTGCAAATAAGCATAACAAACTGGAATTCTAAAGATGTTTGTTTCTAAAAAGAAACTTATTTAATAGATGAGAGATATGTTGGAACTAAAGCAAGCAGTCAATGGTTTTTCTATACTAGTCACGACATATACCCATTTGATTCACATGCATAGCTCACGGTTGTCAAAGATTTCCCATCCATCATCCAGAAGATCCGTGTTATGGATCACTGACTTAACATCCTCAGATGCCTTGAGCTCCTCATGACAAGACACTGTATCCATCTTTTCTGGAGCATGCACCAAATCAGCAGGGTCAGGCACCTGTTCTGGTACCATACTCTTCGAAGATGAACTTGATGAGGCTAAGATGCAGCTGGTCTGGCTGGAACATAAAGATTTGCAGAGAGGAACATGATCATCAAATTTCTCTTTCAACAACCTCACATCTTGGCATATGACAGAGATTTCGCCTCTGCAAAAGAGTGCAACAAACTATTGAGTCTTTTAAATGACTAACAAGTAGAGCGACATAGGGCACAAGGATCTGAGTGGAGGGGTAGAACTGAAAACAATTGGACTATGACTAGAAAAGTAATGGACCTTTTCAGTTTGTGTTCTATAACTTAGTCTTGTCTAATACTTTTAGTTGTGGAAAGCCCCGTACTAAGCAGGGGCCCAAGGCTCAAGATTAAAAAAAAAATAGTACTCCCGACTCCCTCCATCCCACTTTATATGATGTAGTTTGACTTGACATGAAGTTTGAGAAAAGAAAGAAAAAAAAAATAGGTATTCTAAAGTTAAATTGTTGCTTAATATAGAAATGTTTCCTTTTGGGACCAACTAAAAAACAAAGACAGACATATAAATTGGGACAAAGGGAGTAATAACTTTGATCAAGGAAGAAAAATGTCATGTTCTATTTAAACACTGCTTGTATAAAATGGTGGCATGATAACAGTATATCCTTGAATAAGCCTTCGTCATTACTCATGTTTTGTAGTCACAACAACAATTTTTTAAGAAAAAATCATTTTAAGGTGTGACAGAGAATACCAAAAAAAAGCATTTTAAGGTAAGCAAGTGTGACACAGAATAAGCAGGTAGCGAAGGGAGAAGAAATATTTATAAAGCAAGTTTGGCCATGTTATACTTCACGAGGTAGTGGTAAGGTCTGCGTACAGTCTACCCTCCCCAAGCCCTACCTTTGTGGGATTTTTTCACCGAGTATGTTGTTGTTTGGTCATGTTCTATTTAAACACTACTTGTATAAAACGGAGGCATGTTAACAGTATATTATTGAATAAGCCTTTGTCATTAGTAAAGCTCTTTAGTCACAACAACAGAATATTTTTTTTAAACATAATTTTAAGGTAGCAAATCTGACAGACAATAAGAAGGTAGCAAAGGGAAAAATATTTATAAAGCAAGTATGGCAATGGATATGCAAATTTCAGAGGGACACACTGACACAATGTTCTATACAACAAAATTTTGAAGTATGAAATAATTTCAAATTGGCTATGACCCCACTCATACTTTCATATGAGAACAGTTTATGCTAGCCAAATTTGGTGATATAACCATACTTCCAGACTAAATTCAAGGAACCTCTAAATGCGTTCATTCTTCTTAGATATTTTATACTTAAATCCTATTTTTTCCAAAATATGCTAATATATTGATTCTTGAAACATATGATCTCTCTAGGTTAATGTATACCAAAAACCATTGCACTAACATCTTTCACAAGAAGAAGAAAAGATCCAATGCAAATTCTAAAAGTGGAAAAAATATGAAAATACGACATGCACTAGAGTCTCTTTATAGTTATGTTAAACTCATTCAAGATTTTAAGGAAATATATCTCTTTGCACCTCAATTAGCAAAGGTTCATGTTTTTCTCCTCAATTAACCCAAGAAAATTCTCAATAACTTCAAATTTTCAATATCTATTAGTTATGTTGGACAAATAAATCCACTAATTCTACAAGAACATCATTAAAGTAGAAAGATGTTTAAAATAAGCCTCAAAATTATTTTTTTTAATAGAAAGATGTTTAAAATAAGCCTCAAAATTATTAAGGCTCTTTATAAGCACATATGAGCTCAGTAGATAAGGAAAGTATTAAGGCCTGGAAAAAAGAGGGAGAGAGAATATGGAGAGTAGCATGTAGGATAAGGAATTGACACAACATATTGTAAGAACTAATATGCTCGGGTTAGAGGGGGATGGAAGCAAGAGCCTTCAAAGTTGTCAAGATTTACTAAAACATACAGGAGAGATAATGTAAAAAGTGACTTAACGAGGGGCAACAAGAAGCCTTCAAAAGAAACAACACACATCAACCACAATGGCCCCTCTAGTCTTAAATAACAGTTGAAGGGAAAACATTGAATATGTAAGGATAGGACAGCTGCAACAGCCATGGACACGGAAGTATCTACAACAACATACCCAGTGTAGTCCCACAAATGGAATCTGGGTGGGAAAGATGAACCCAGACCTACGATCTCCCTACCTTTGGCACAGAATTATCCGAGTCCAAAAAATAAAAATTGTGATTCTACCTCTGTGAGGAGGCTGAAAGCGCCTCTTATTAATAGTAGTAAAAAGTAAATATAATGGTTTTGCTCAAAGGAATTTGAAACCAAAGAAAGAAAGCATGAGGATATTGTGTGATGGACAGGGTAAACCAGCGAAAAAAGATCATAACACAAGAATACACTGAATAAGGACAGCTGCTTTCTCCCCCAATACTACGTAAATATAATTTGCAGTTATATATTAAATTTCAGCAAACACAAGCTTGAATCAGACCGATGATTTTACCTTGGCATCCCGACCAAGCACAGTTCCCTTTTTTTAAAGCAAATAACCCACATTCGGAGAACACAAATATCGAAGGAAATTTTGAAAGAGACCTAAAGAAGTTATACTTACTGCAACGTATCAACAACACGCCCCCGATCCACCAGGAAATCCCTCAACTGTGCAACAGAAGAACAAGTAGAAAAAATCATAAGACTAACAATTTCTATTTGCTATGCATAAAAAAATTCATTTAAATAGCGAGAGCCATTACCTTAGCATTTTCTTCTGCCTCTTGCTTCAGAACATTTGCCTCTTGCACAACTTTTTCCATAATGATTTCCTGATCAGCAAGCGCTTTATGTGCAAACTCTTCCTTGTCTAGTCTTTCTTGTTCAGCAGCTTTCATTTCTTTCGCAGCAGCAGCCATTCGCATACCAAGTGTCTGACGCATCTACACAAAGGGAACTTTAGATGTTCAGATAAAAGAAGAATATCATACTGATACATCCACCCTTTTATTCTATTTGATAGAACCACAAGTACAAGCAAAGCATCTCTGATTTAGCAACTTGATATCCACATGAAAGCTGCCACTCAAGTCCTTTAACCAGCAATATGAAAAAAGAAAATTTCAAGAACAAAGCAAAATAAAGAAAAATCAAGCTCTGGCCCATCTCACTAATGAAGGCAGAATACTCTTTCAAAGGTGCCATATCATGTTGAGCACTTAACTGGCCATGAAAATTTTCCTCTATAATTCCTCTTATAGGTACAAAAGCAAATGTTTACATTAGTTAAGCTTTTCTTTCACAAAATTTCTTCTGTGTTCAACTTGTGTCCTCTCACCTTCTCACAAACAATCCAATAGGTAACCTTTTTGTGCCAGACCAGTCCTATTGTCGTACATGTTTGAGGTATAATTCTGAATGTCTGAGACTTCTAGCAAACCGTCATATCGAGGGCAAGTGACAGTTAATGAAAAGCAGACAATGTGAAAGTCTATATGCAATATTTGTACCACAAAAGGCATGCTCAATAGCTCTTTGACGATTCCAGGTATTTATCAAAATAGTGGAACAAAATTGTGTTAGGAAAAGAATATAAACAGAAAGAATATTAAACTCTGAAACACGCACACAGAAGTAAATTATAATATCCCCTCACTTCATCAAGAATTGCGAGAGATTTGTCCCTTTCGTCTGCCAAGCCAAGCAGGCGAGATTGAAGCTCTTTAACTTCAGTAGCTAAGATGGCCTTCTCACCATAAACTTCACCAGCATGCTGCAAAATGATTGTGTAGCATAGTTGTAAGGTCACAAGTGATGAAAGAACTAAATTATCGTAGCGAACGAAAACACATAGTTGAAGAGAAAGGCAACCATATTATTTGCTTCCTTAGCATGTTGTAACATTTCTTTCAGATCCTCTACCCTCTTAAGCATATCCACTCCCCCCTTAGCAGCCTCAAGCTTTGCCTTCTCTGCAGCTTCCTCTTGGAGTTCCACTTCTCTCATCAAGCAGATAATAGACTCCACAGCCAAAAACAGTGTTTTCTGCATGAAGATTTAATTAGAGTTACAGGAGTTCACTAAGAAAATTGCTGACCTCCCTTATTAGACTTCAAATTAAGTTTCAGGAAAATAGGCCCTTCCCTATTCTCAGTATCCATCTTAAATGAATTAAAGATAAGTTTGGCATGTGCCAGGGCCAGAATAAAGTAAATATGCGGAAGACTTTAAACATGGAGGACATCTATGCAACCCTGACCTGTCCCGTGCAGAAATATATAAGTCTAAGCTGATGCATAGGCCAAAGTATTAAAAAGCTAAAGAAGGGTCACAACTAACCAACAAATGATAAAGGGTAGTGATGTGCAAAGAGATCATAATATCAGACATAACTATGCAATTGATCAAGCATTCATTATGGACCACTAGCCAATGCTACCTATTCCAGTGAACTGATAGCTGACAACAGTTTGCTGTAACAGAGAGAGGAGAAAATGCATAAACAATAGTGAAAACTAATTGATGAACATTTGGTATAGAAAAGCAATGGATCTTTTCACTGCAATTGAAGCCCAAATAACATATATATAATCCATAAAAGATGACACTAAAAGAAAATCCTACATGTGCAACGGAATTATGCCTAAGAGTGCCTGTTGACCAGTATCAGCACTGGCTAACATATTTAGCAGTCTCTGTTAGTTTTCCACATAACAATTAATCTGGAAAATTACATGAAGTGTACCTTGTTACTTTTGGCCTCTGTCATCATATCCTCGAGAAGGTCAATACTACAAATTTGACCTGATGCAGTGACCACTGGATTTGGCATAGACTCATCTTCATTTACAAATATTACACCCGCCAGCTCTTTACTAGATGTAGCATCAACTGAATCACTGAGTTCTGTTTTTTCTTTTTGATGAAGACTCTGTTCTGTTTTTTCTAGCTCAAGGTTATGCACATCTTGTGCAGCGACAAACTCTATACTACTTTCAGAACCAGATAAAGTTTGAACCTGACTCTCAAGGTCTTTCATGTCCTGATTGTTCATTGAAGAAACTTCTTCATGCATCCTTTTGTGAACAAGTTCAATAGAATCATCACAAGGTGATTTATCAGGCCCTTCATGGGTATTATGCAGGACAACACATTCTGTAGGCAGACTAAGCTGATTATTTGCAACTTCAGCTCCATTATTTTTGTTTACTTTAAAAGCAGTTGCTTCAGGAATTGCAAAGTGTCCACCTTTTACATTCTCACTCAGCAAGTGTGCACACTTCTCATGAACATCATCTCTACCCTCATTTTCAGTATTTGACATGACATACATGACTTCGCAGGGTCCATAGGCAGTAACTTTGTCAGCACTTCTGTCACACTTCTCCATGGAGACTGATGTCCCAACTCCATCGACTTCAAACAGAACATGATCTCCACCAACGGCATCATGATAATGCTGAAGGGATTCACCATCAGTATCTTCAATCGTTTGATGATGTCCACAACCAGCATCAAAGAAAGATAAGCCATTTTTCAGTTCACCTGAGTCTTTTGTATTGTCAAGAAGTAAAGCATCAGTTTGTGGAGCTCCATCAGCATCTACTGCAGCTAAAGCAGGCAGCATATGGGAAAAAAAAAACTTCAGTCTTATAAAGCCAGCAGCAAAGAATATCAGGGGCTTCCAAATTCAAGAACTCGGGCAAATGTATATATATAACCAGAGAAAGATGGCAGTTTCACCAAAATTAGGCCTTACCTTCAGATGATTTGACAGTAACCCCACTATGCTCAGAAGAAGTTGAGGGAAGCTTAGTCAAGTAGGGGATAACTTCACTAAGGACCACCTCGACGGCTGTGTCAGCATCCTTACAATGCTCAATAGCAACAGCTCTAAGAACTCGAGAATCAACCTGACCAATTAAGAGAATACAAGTGTCCAAACTTTATCTTTCATTGGTACATGTTTTGCGGCAAATCACAAAATAACATAAAACGGATAATTCAGAACGACACTCTTAGTAGATACTGATGGAAAAATCATTTTATTTATTATCATCAAAACTGATTCTAAATCATTTGAAAACATAAGACTACAAACATCCCGAGTAAAACATCAAATACGCACTCTGACCCACTTTAAACTAACCAATTGGGACAACGTAGAAGATGCTAGTTTGATTCTTGGATCATATAAGTAGTGGTAGAAGAAAATACCAACAACAATAGTTGAAAACTTCATGTGTAAGAGAAACATCATATAAAAAATTATAAGTTCAACCTATCTAAATTCTAGAAACTTGTGAAAGCTGTCTAGAACAATATTATAAGTAGAACATTATCAGATGATTATCATATGAATTGGAGCTAAAAGAGGACAAGGGGATATTGATTGAATTGTATGATTATGGAACATAATTTCATAGTGGAATGGACATTTGTAACAAGTTGTGACATCAACACATTAATAACAGAGTTCATTCAATGAACTCAAATGTGAAGTGAGGTTTTACATAATGAAAACTTGAGCATATTACGGGATCATAAACTAATATGCATATATACCTCAGGAAAAATCTCCTGCAATGCCTTATAAACTGTCTTAAATCCCATCTCCAACAGCTATGGATGTAATTCTGCTTTAACAAAAAATAAGGAAATGTGAGCAGAGACCATGAAAGCATCAGTAAATGACAAAAACTGAGACCATAACACAAATAACTGAATTAATACTACTAAAACGCAATAAACAATCAACATGTTGAGATCAACTCAATTAAGATTATCTTCATCCAGTCTGGTCTATGTCGTCTCTTTTTCGTTCTATTATTATAAAATTCTCCAACGAATGGAAGTTAGAGATATGAAACGTCAAGAATTTTGTATCCAAAACAGAGTCGGAAGACGGAATTGACTTACAAATACCGGTTCTCAGTAGCAAGAAAAAATTGATAAAGTAAATAAATGAAAAGATCACAATCCCAGATTGCATATTACAGGTAGAGCAGCACAAAGGAAAAGCCCTAAGAAATCAAGAAGAGAAGAAATCATCAAATGACCTTATAAGGCTTTGGAATGCAGGGCGGCGGAGGAGGAGGAGCGGCGCGGCGGAAGCAAAATTTGGAGAGAGTGATCAGAAGGCGAAACAGCCAATTGTATTTGTAGTGGCGTGGTATCGGAGACCTACGCCGCTAAGGAACCTCATATAGGATCAGTTTGTCATTACGAATTTATCCC
Organism: Solanum virginianum; assembly: GCA_000787875.1. NCBI lineage: Eukaryota > Viridiplantae > Streptophyta > Magnoliopsida > Solanales > Solanaceae > Solanum > Solanum virginianum. The sequence continues at coordinate 90,598 of DF358270.1, forward strand.
AGGATAATATTGTAAATACAACACTACTGCTCTACACTTTCGGGGCGGGTTATGCTGGGACCCCACTATATAAACCCTTTTAGATGGAAAAATAATCAAATGGTCCTTAATGTATAAGAGGTGAATTAGTTTGATCCCTAATCTATTCCTTTTGACACAAATAGTCCCAAATATATATAAATAAATAAACATCAGAAACTAATGGCAGGAGTAAAAACTCTGTCAAACTTAGCATTTTGGAACTCATTTGACTTGCAAATATAAATGTGAGGAGACTTGTACATAAGTAAAAAGTGTAAAGCTTTACGATTTTTTTTTTTTGGTTATTTCTACTAGTTTTGTTATACGTATTTTGCATATGATTAAAATATATATATTATCGAGAAAAATTAAATTTAATTATGAACTTATAAAAAAATAAATATTCACTAATTTTGATAAATTATCTATATCTATGTCTATACTCTAGTAAAAGAGTGAAGACCCTTAAAAATGTTGTTTGAACTTTTTGCCCTTCATTAAAAATATTTCTTTAGATAAAATCCTTTTTTTCACTATTTTTCCTTCCATAACTAAAGTTCTTATTTTTCACTTCTTTCCATATATTTTAAAAGTCAATATTATAGATATAATTAAATAATAAATATAAGGAAATAAATAATAAAATAAAGAATTCTAGCCGTGGAAAGACTCCTAAATCTTCCTTATTTAATAGACTTCTACGTCTTCCTTATTTGCATCAAGAAAATACTCTACAACTGCTAAAGAAAATTCAATTTGACCATGACATATAGGACCTTTATAAAAAAATAATTTATCAAAATTATTTTTATAGTGAATTATTTATTTTTTCATAAGTTCATTATCAAAATTTAATTTTTCTATGTAATGTTTATTACCAGATGAGATACATGCTTTGATCACGCGCAAAGCGCGTACGATAACGAGTATTATATTAAAAGCGCGAAGGCACTTAGAAATGTTGTTTGAACTTTTTGTCTTTTATTAAAAGACTCATTTTTAGACAAAATCATTTTTTTGTCATTTTTCTTTAAATTCTTATTAATTATATTTATAATATTGACTTTTAAATTATATGAAAACAAATGATAAAATAAGAATTTATAGCCATGAAAAGACTCCTAAATCTTCTTAGTTAATGTACTTCCAACTTCTTTTTTTGAACAAGAAAATACTCTACAACAGTTAAGGAAAATTATAATTTACCATGATATATAGAACTTTTATAAATAAATAATTTATCAAAATTACTTTTGTAATGAATTATTTATCTTTTCATAAGTTCATAATTAAAATTAATTTTTCTATAACATATTTGTTACCATATGAATTACACTTTGATCACACGCAAAATATGTATAACAAGACTAGTATAATATATAATGATAATATGGACGATATATTTTGGGGGAACTTATATTTATACAAAGGGTTAACATTATTTGTGTATTTACCCTTGTTTTTAATTGGAGTTGGACAAAGATTACTTATGAAAGTAATCAGATTTTATTGAACATGTGTAGCATATTTCATAATCAGATTTTATTGAACATGTGTAGCCTAAAATTTTGGTGAAGCTTCTGTTGGACGATACATTTAAAGTTTAAAAATAATGTGGAATGGAGTGTTTGTTGAGTGAAATGTTTTAAAGTTTAAGAGTAACATGGCAGGTTATGAGATTATTGAGATTAATCAATACTTAATTAATTTTTTTAATTAGTTATACATATGTTTTGGTTTATATAATAATTAACTCAGTGTATGCACTTAGCACGTATGTTCCGCGTCAATTTTAAAATTATATATAAATAGTATTTATCATTAAATAAATATAATATTCATGTTAATAAAATTAAATAAATACTATTAGTTTGATGCAATAGTTTTTTAGTCTGTTGTGAAACGACAAAGATGAGAAAATCTATTCAATTGCTTATAATATAGATATGTTAAATAGTTTTTAATACATAAAATAATAATTTAGAGTTGAATAATTAGAAGTTAAATAATTAATTGATTAAAATAAAGATTCTAAATAAAAGGAGTAGTTTAATGTTTCCACCATAATTTTACTGATTTTTTCTTTTTAAATTTGTTATATTACATACTTTTATTGACAAAATATTTGATAGTCAAAATTTTAGTTAATTGTTTAAATAGAGTAATCCTAAATCAAAAGTGAATTCTAAACATAAAGAAATTCTAATCCAAAAATGAATTTTGAAACTAAATAAATACAAAAGACTATTTTGGCTAACGAAGAGCATTTTAATGAAGGCCAAAAAATTCAAACAACATTTCTACGAATATTCATGCTTTTAATATAGTATAGACTAGTGAAATGTACGTGCAAAGTATGTGCCGCTTCATCTTAAAAATGAAAAAATGTTCAAATATGTCACCGAACTTTGAGAAAAGGCTTATCTATGCCATCGTTCAAAAGTTTGGCTCATTTATGTCATTACTGTTTGAGAAAAAACTCATCTATGTCATTATTTTTAACTCAAATTTTGCATTGACGTTTGTATTAGGGTGCGTCCCATCAATATTTGTGTTACATAGATTGCCTACGTTACACTCCATTGGATTGCCTTTTGTTTTCTTTTCTATTTGTTACACCTTAAACATCACATTGTGGGAAGAGATTTGTTAGGATTGACATTTTCATTTAAACTTTGATGCCAAACGGTAAAAAATAACACTTTGTGGCATGCAATATGTGGATTAGATGCACAACATCACGAGTCTAGACTCTGGTTTAAGCAAAAATCTAATCACCATATCATATATTATATTACTTTACTAAAAGTGGGAAGAGAGTCAAAGTTAAATTACAAAATTACTCCTATTGATTTATTTTCTTAAAACTATATTAAAAAATTAATTTTTAATTTAAAATCAACTCCATAACTACACCTTCATTTTCATAACTTATATTCTAATAATATTCAATAATCTTGTGTTGTTAACTCCCACATTATTATCTTCATAACTCATGTTTTTAATAATCTTTATCATTTCAAGGAATAATAATTTTCGGGATAGAAAAAAAAGCATTGGAGAAATAGTATGTAAATGGCTTTGACTCTTCCGCTCCCAACCCAACTAACGCAGT
>DF358269.1:25304-53081 GCA_000787875.1 Solanum virginianum
TTTGGGGGGGGGGGGGGGGTCTTTGTATCCACCAACTTTTTGGGACATTCCTCTTATTTGTGGAATGTCCATGTGAATATATATAGAAGTAACTGTTACCTTTCTCAAAAAAAAAAAAAGGTAGAGCTGTCAATATTGGCCGGCCCACCTCATCCAGGCTAACCCATAGAACTTTGAAATTTTATGGGTCAAGCTGGGCTTGCTCATTATTTGACGAACCAAAAAATAGTCAGCCCAACCCACTTTTTTTTTTTACAAGTAAATACTTATAATGTAAAATCTAATTTTAAAATGATAATGTAACTATCGACAAGACAATTTAAGTTGTACTTATTAAGTTTGGTTTCAAGTAAAGATTTGGTTGTATGACTTCAAATTTGAAATCTTTGTTATTTTATGTAAATATTTTGAATACAAACGTATGAGAAAATATTTTTGATATTTAGTTTTTGAACTTTGTAATATTTATATGTATGGTTTAAGACTTTAGGTTTAATAAACTCCTATTGTTTTTTTAGTATCCTATTTTATTTTGTTTTGTAATTATTTTTTATTTGACCCATGGACCATCTTAACCCATATTGCTCAAATCCTAAAAGATAATGGACTTAATTGGGCTAGGCCAAAAAACCTAATTCTTAAATGGGCTTTAAAAATCTTAGATCAGCTCTATCAAATCACAGGTTGGGACGAACTGACCCAACAGACCCAGACCTGATTGACGGCTCTGCTTAAAAGATAGATTCTAGTATAGGCGTGCAATGGGCTAGAACAAATGGGGGTGAATGTAGAGTATTTAGATGGGCTAACTCAACTACTAATATTTATTTTTCTCACTTTTAAAGCATGGGGGAAGATAGCTTCCTGCAAACTCCTCACTACACTTCTTGTATTTCATAGAGTTGCAGTATCTCTAGACATATATGATCTGCAGATTAGGAGCTCTATTATTGGCCCCTACTCTTCCCTTCCTAATGTTGTCCCTGCAGTTCTCCTTTCAATGTGTCCTCATTTTGCTGGCTACATGTTAACATTGTCTATAACATAGTGCTTAGGTTTGTCTGATTTGCTTCATGTTCCATCTTCACATTCTGAGGAATAACCTGAGTATTAGACAATAAGTACCTTATTTTGTGCTACTCCACTCTTACATTTCTTGTGCCTATTCTTTCTACCGAACTTCTAATTTTTTGTGCAGTGCCTCTTTCGACTCCACAGTGAAGCTATGGGATGTTGAAATTGGCCGTCTCGTCCACAGCTTGAATGGTCATAGGTAATGGATGTAATTCTCTTGTTCTTATTATGTCTTCCAAGAAAAATGTTGTGAGATGATCACACAATCTCATAGGAGGAGCCATTGCTGCTTAACAAAAATAATTGGTTTGAGTCTATTACTTGTGGGACAAAAATAAACTCCTACAATGGTGATTTTCCATTTTTGCTTGGTTGAACTAATGCTTTCTGTTGGTTATTTTTATTACTATTAACTGGTTTACTGTTATTTACGTTATTTACTTTCAGAAGAGTGCCTCAAGGATAGCGTGGAAAACGCTCGACAGTTTCTCTTATGTTCATCATTGTTCTTGTTATGTGGCTATTTCTGTTGGTACTGATTGGGGTCTCTTCCATTTTAAACCCAGGGATCCTGTTTACTCTGTTGCATTTAGCCCGAACAGTGAGTACTTGGCAACGGGGTCACTGGATAGATGCTTGAATATATGGTCTGTGAAAGACGCCAAGATCATAAAAACATACAGTGGAAATGGTGGAATCTTTGAAGTATGCTGGAACAAGGAAGGCAACAAGGTCGCAGCTTGTTTTGCAGACAATGTGGTGTGTGTGTTGGAAGCAGAGGAGCATTCAGAGATTGAAACAAAGGATGTAGGATCGTAGAACGTTAAATAGATCGTGTTGAAGATAGATGAAATCCCTCCACACTTTTTGCCAAGTAATGCCTGAGTTTGTGGGAGAAGTATGCTTGGTTGGCTCATTGTAGAAGTGTAGAACAACTGATACTTAACAAATTAATATTTTATAGCGTGTTGTAGATATGCAGATAGGATCATGGTACTGACCTAGGTTCAGCTTTTGCTACAGCTTGAAGCTGTAATTACAGCCATTGTGTACTGTATTGAAGTGAGGCTGCAGCAGCAGTGACTGTTCTGTCGTAACTTTATTTGATGCCCAAAATGTTGATATCAAGCTGCACTAGTTGTATTTTCTCGCCTGTTTCAGGTTGATGTTCTACTGTTAACACCGTCGGAGCGAATTCACCACCCTCTACTGCAAGCGTTATTTGAATGAGATTTGAGATTGAGTTAGAACAGTTTACGGGCACCATAGTTAGCAAAGTAGTTATTCAAGCAACATAGCTATCACCTGTATGGATATTTTTTTCCCATTCCATTGTGCCCCAATCTTTAGCTAAGTTTGCCCCGGTAACTGCATGTCTTTTGAAACCATGCACCTCCTTCCTTGTGATTACTTACAATAGTTTTATAACTACATACTAGTCCATTTGTAGTTCCACATAGAACATGTCAAATCATCTTAAGCGACTTTAGTAGTTTTCTGTGGGTGTTAGCTAATGAATTCTGACATTGTATGGGGTTTTGCAACATTTCCAAAAAATTATATGAGTGGGTCCGCAACGAGCTCGGGAAGAGGCCCAGGTAGCTCGGCAGTGGTGGGAGACGCCTGGTAGGATTTTATGGGCCAAGGAACAGAAAACAAACGATTTCGACAGTGTTCTGTGGGTGTTAGCTCGTGGATTTTGACGCTGCAGGGGGCTCTGATGCAACATTCCTGAAAAATCATACGAATGGTTTTGCAACGAGCCCGGGAAGAAGCCTAGGTGGCCCAGCAGCGATGGGAGACACCTGGTAGGATTTTATGGGCCAAGGAATAGGAAACAGGCGATTTTGATAGTTTTCTATGGGTGTCAGCTCACGTATTCTGGCGTTGCATGGGTCTCCGGCGCAACATTCCCGAAAAATTATACGAGTGAATCTGGAACGAGCCCGGTAAGAGGTGCAGGTCGCCCGACGGCGTTGGCTGAGGTTTGGTAGGATTTTATGGGCCAAGGAACAAAAAAAGGGCGATTTCAGTAGTTTTCTATGGGTGTTAGCCCACGGATTCTTGCGCTGCATGGTGCTCAATATTCTCAAAAAATCATATGAATGGGTCCGCAATGAGATCGGCAAGAGGGCCAGGTGGCCCGACGGCATTGGCGGAGGTTTGGTAGGAATTTATAGGCCAAGGAATAGAAAACAGGCAATTTTGGTAGTTTTCTGTGTGTTAGCCCACAATTTCTGGTGCTGTATGGGGCTCCGGCGCAACATTTTCGAAAGGTCATTCGAATGGGTCCGCAATGAGCTCGGTAAGAGGACTAGGTGGCCCGGCGGCGTTGGCGAAGGCTTGATAGGATTTTATAGGTGAAGGAACAGGAAACAAGCGATTTCGACAGTTTTCTATGGGTGTTAGCTCACATTTTCTGGCGATGAATGGGGCTCCGGTGCAACATTCCCAAAAAATCATACGATTATGTCCGCAACAAGCCCGGCAAGAGGCCCAGGTGGCCCCGCAGCATTGGCAAAGGCGTGGTAGGATTTTATGGGCCAAGGAACTGGGAACAAGTGATTTCGGTAGTTTTCAGTGAGTATTAGCCCACGAATTCTAGTGCTACATGGGGCTCCGACGTAACATTCCCAAAAAATCATATGAATAGGTCCGCAATGATCCCTGCTAGAGGCCCAGCTGGCCCGGCAGCGTTGGCAGAGGCCTGGTAGAGGCCCAGGTGGCCCGGCGTAACATTCCCAAAAAATTATACGAGTGGGTTCACAACGAACGGTGATAAGATTAGGAATGAGACCATTCGGTAGAAGTTAAGGGTGGCCTCTGTGGTAGACAGGATAAGGAAAGTGAGACTACAATGGTTTGGGCATGTGCATATAAGAAGTGTCGACTCTCCTGTTAGGAGGTGCAAGAGGTTGGTTTTAGGAGTTACGTAGGGGTAGAGGCAGACCAAATGTTGAGAGGAGATGATTAGACAAGATATGACGTAACATCATATCACCAAGGACATGACCTAAGATAAAAATAAGTGGAGCTCATATAGGATAGAAGGTTAATAGGCTAGTATGGGTATGTTGATGTCTAGCCTTGTGTTATAATAGGTTAGTAGGATTAGTTGTGTACACGTGTCTTATATCTTGTGATGTTATTGTATGTCTCATATTTATTTTTTTTATTGTATTTATATGTTATCACTTGCTTTTCACTTTCATCATTTCTTTTTCATATCTAGTATGTTATGCTTTTTGGGTTTGATATGTTTGAGTTGAAGGTCTTTCGAAAACACTTCTCTATCTCTATGAGGTAGTAGTAAAGTTTGCGTATATTTACCCTCTCCAAACTCCACTTGTGATATTTCACTAAATATGCTATTGTATTTCATGAATTTGTAGGACATAACACACCTCTTAGAAAAGTGATTTAGGACACAATTCAAACTACTTTTATTGTGCTAAAGTAGTCAAGAATTGGCAACTGCAATTAATAGTGTATTTCACTATTACTCTTTTAATCATTACCAAATTATTGTGCTAAAGTAGTCAAGAATCTCACTGAATGAAAGGGGAAAAGCCCTAAAAATTCTTAAATTTTAAATAATTCACTTACTTTAAATTAACAAAAATCTCAACAATTTACTTAATATAAACCAGAAAAAGTACTAAGATTAGTATGAGAAAATGTTAACCTCTCTTGCTTTGCTAAAATAGATTAATAAAATAATACGAAGGAATTAAGTAGCTCTTTAATATAAGAATATAGTATGAAACAATAACTAAATTATTTTTTGCCTTGAATTCTTAAAGCAACACGTTGATTTGAGACAATTTTCTTTAGCAAAATAAATACTTATTTTAAGACAAAAAGGGTGGTTATATCTTTTTTTCAAAAAAAAAATAATTGGGGTTAGGGGAAGGGGGGAATGTGAAAACAATTACAATATAGGAAATCAAACTCTCACCAACAAGATAAGAGTTCAAATAGTCAACCAACTGACTTACTAAGTGTTATATCACCATTGGATACTTGCACATATTTTCCACTTTTTTTAAGAAAAATAACGAACCAGAAAAGAGACTGCAAGCTGTACACATATACAACTAAAGTACTTCTGCAAATGAACTCAATGAATTCAACAATCTATTCTTTAGTTCTGATGCTATTTGAGCTTTTTACATGAATGATTTGAATCTCTATCAAATACTAGCAAAACATCATTCCTAGAATACTAGACTAGTAAATGGAACCAATAATTTCACAATCCATTCAATGGTTCTAAGCCAAAACATCTACAAATTTCTGAGTAGTAAAAACCTGTGAACCTTATCGTCTTTGCACCAGATCCATTCCAGAACTGCAAAATCCACTAAAACGAACATGTTCTCCTCAGTATCCAGGTTAAGCAAAACCAAGAACACAGTCCATTCATTCTGGAATCATGGCAATTTCTAATCTATATGTCCAAGAAAAAACCTAAATTATAGCTGTCTCGTATCTTCAAAGAATGAAGCTGGTATTTCCACAGGGGAGGTCAACATTGACACGCATTTGAACTGTAACAAGTAAATCACTTGTCAAGTTAAATAGCTGAATTAATCAAGAATCTACAACAAAATCACAAATGATCAACTTAGATTAATTACCTTATGTTGCTTATATTTGTCTCTCACAGCCACTAAAGAACCGCCCCTTCTGCTTAATTGCAAGTCATGTAGGATAAGAACACATTCCTTCAAATCTGCTGCTTTATACCCCGAGTATTGTTGAAGAGCTGCACTCCACGGATGTGCATTTGGTTGTAGTGTAAACCTCGAAAGGAATATAACAGAAGCAGCCACCAAAGAAGGTAAAAATTTCACACAGCTATAGTCCAATATGCTCAACTCTGATAGGTAATAGCCCAAGAACTCCAACTGCAAACTGGGGCTTTTACAATCTTCTTGAGCAACCCCAGTAAATCTTCTGAGAAATGTTTTCACAGTGGGATTACCCATCTCAAATTGGAGCGATTTCAACACATCAGCTTCCATCTTCACCACCTCTTCTTTCGTATATGTATTGTCCGTTATGTAACAAAAATCTTCAACATGTGGTGGACTAATCTCCTCATACTTCCTGTAAATCACCAGATCAGAATACACTCATTAGCAAAATCAAATATGTAACCAAATTTCGCATGGGGGTGGGGGGGAATCAATTCATTGTCAAGCTAAGATACTTACGCAGCAATGAGCATCGAGGAAACGCCTAAAAGCTGAAGTTTTTGCCTAGTGATTACATTTGTGGATAAGAATCTGTCGAGGTAGGATACGGTAAGATATAAGGTGTCTGAAAGTAACTTGTATTCCTCTGAAACTTCTACCAGCCAATCAACCAATATCCCTCTCATGGTTGCACTCACATCCTTCTGAACTTTCTCCAAGTAATCAGGCAAAGGTCTCCTTTTTTCCTCAATCTGACACAAAAATCACCAAATTTGTCAAAATCCATATTCCATAACAATTACAGCACTAAGCACAAACACCCAACACCATTTTGACAGACCTTAAACTATGATTCAGTCACTCATAACAATAAGAACAACCAAATTTCCAATATCCTACCTTTACTTTAAACAAATTCAATTCAAAATAAGAAGAGGACAACAACAAATCCAACATAATCCCGCAAGAAGGCCATCGCAAATTAAGACATAAGAAACAGAAACAACAACATATCCAATGAATATCCAATGAAATCCCACAGGTGGGGTCGGGAGGATAAAATATGCACAGATTTTAGCACTACCTCAAAATAGAGGTAGAGAAGCTATTTCCTAGAAATCCTTGCCTCAAAAATAAGAAACGAATAACCATAACAACAACTAATACATCTCAATCTCAAATTATTCATCTTGGCTCTGTAAATCCTCTATATCTGTTTCACTCCATTTAAACCAATTACATTCGAAGACTGTACATTTCTTCTTTTATTAGAAAGTAAGGAGAGGATAACAAGAAGGGCGAATCGAATCAAGTAGCCAAACAACTAAACTACTAAGATTCCCCCATTCAAATATTATACACCATGAAGCAAACTAAAGAATTTTTTCAATACTAAAAGAATAAACGAACCTCCATTTTACGAAGGTAATTATATATATCAGAAACATAAGCAGTACACATCTGAGGATCATCGACAACATTCAATCCCTTCTCCTCAACAATCTTACTAGCAACAACCCTTTTCACCTTCTTCTTAGATTGCTGCTTAGATTTGGGTTTCTGGGGTTCACTCTCCAAACCCTTAATCCGATTCACACCCACATTAGAAAAATTCTGAATCTCACCCAAAACAACCCTCTTCTTACTCATGCTTTGTTGCTGACCCATAGCCTCTGCTGCCCTTTTCTTGGCTAAACGCGTAACTCTACCTCCATTTTCTGAATCCGCCATGACTGCCTCTCCCTCTTGCTCCCTCTTTCAGTTACAAGAAACAATGAAGAAAGGCAGAGCAAAGAGAGGTTTATTGGTTTATACAAATGCCGCCATATATATTGAGTTGAATTTTTTCGAAAATTTTTCAGTGAGCGGGCAAGCAAGCGCAGGCGTTTTCTTTTTTCAAAGTTATTTTGGGAAAACTGAGATTTGGAGGGTGATGATAAAAACAAAGAGTCAAGCCAAAGTGTTTGGTTTTTTGGGTTACTTAGATAGTTATTTCACATTTTTTGGGGGCCAAACTGTTTTGAAATTTAAAGTTAGTAAATTTTGGTAATTTTCAGTTTTCCCTCCTTCCCACCCGCTCCCGGTTTATATAAATTCACGGACGAATTGGCAACTGCAATTAATACCACCATTTTCGGTCCCTTATTTATTCATAAATTCTCATTTTGATTTTTATAATGTACTATTATGATTTGTCGCATTTAATTTTACAATTTAGAGTGTATTTCCTCCGCTTATTTTTACTTGGTCCTTATAATATTTTAGGATATCTAACAATATTTGTGCAGTTTATGAAATCAAGAAATAATTTTACACTTAGTTCCTAATTTATCCTTGTCATTAATTATAGTCATTTTTCTAATACATTTTTCAAGATATTATATTTAGAAGGTAATTTGGTAAAATTACCCCTATCATTTACTACTTTTTAATCCTTATGTCAAGTAAATAGAGGATGAGTAAAGATGGACGTCGGGAGTGTGTATTATTTTAAAAGAGTTGTGTATATATGTCATTGTTCTCTAAGAAATAAATTATCTTACCCTATTTTATCTCTTCAGACCTAACAAAACCAAATCCTTCTTTTATTAAGATTATATTCAAATTCATTTTATGATTGAACAGATGAGAGAAGTGAGACTGAAATGGTTTGGACACATGTAAAGGAGGTGTATCGACGTCCCAATTAGGAGGTACGAAAAGTTGGATTTAAGGGTTATGCAAAAGGGTAAAAGTAGATCGAAAAGGTATTGGAGAGAAATGATTAGACATATATCATTAATGACATAACCTTAGATAGAATGAAATAAATGTCACGTATTAGCATAGAAGGTTAGTAAGAGTAGAATATTGTCTTGTCTTAGGGCAGTTTTACGTTTATCATAGGATTAATTGATGCTATTATGATTGTGTTATTAGTTTTCTTCAATTATTTTGTCCTTTTATTATTTCTTATTTTTCTTGTAGAATCAATACTATTCTTCGTTTTAGTCATTATTTTATATCTATTATTTTCTTCTTTTAATTGGAACAGATATAATCCCGCGCGCTCCTATCCTATGGGCCACAACCGTGCTAATTTCCCTTTTTAAGATTTCAAAAGAAAAATGTCAAATAGACTAGGAGTGTCCTTTTAGTCCTGTCTTTTTTTTTCAACGCTCCGTTTAAGCATATATTCAAAGATAGTTATTACTAGTACTACTTTATAGTTAACTTGTTTGCCCAAATATTTGAAAAAAAAAAAAATAAAATTGGAAGTTCTTTTTTAAAAAATAAAATAAATACTTATTAGACAGATTAGGATGTGATCCAGTTTGACCAAAAAGATAGTGATGGTCCAATCTGTTGTCAAAATATGGAGTACTTACTACGGGAAGTAATTTTTTTGTAAAATTGAGATTTAAAAAAAAATAAAATCAGTTAATGGCACTTTGTATGTGGCAAAATTATTTGAGAGGTACTTTTGAGTTTTGTTTGGCTTATCTTCCCAAAAAGATACTTAACGTACAGGGCAAATTACAAAATATGTAAATACTTACGTTACCTTTTAGTATTATTTTAAATAAATTTTAGATAAGTGAGTTTTTATATATTCAATAATTATATATTAAATAGGTATATGTATTATTTAATGCAGAACAAGTTAGTCAAAACACCTTCTTCTTTTTATTTTTTAAAGAAATTAATATCCAAAAATTTAATAAATTTTTTGAAAACGAAGCAAGTCAAGATCATGGAATTAAAATTAGTGTACGATGAATTTAACCTTAATATTGTCTGACAAATAAACTCAACTTTGAGAGAGCACGTCTTAACATTTCAACATTGTCTTAATTAGTAACTAAACATTCCAATTCATCTCCATTATCTCTCATGGACACCAAATGTCATGTGATGAATAGATTTGGGAGATGTCTAGATGATCATTTTATAAGTAGGAAGTGTTTATTATAAACGAGTTAAGATGCCCTAAGTATGCATACTCAAAAATGAAAAGTACAAATATATTATGTTGACTGTATGTAAAAGATTACTAGATAAAAATTTCTTGCTATTTTATTTTATTTAAAAAATTAGAATTTTTTATTTACATCTTCGATTAACAATATAAATAATTATTTTTGATATATATATATACACACATTTCAAAAGTCATATAAAAAATAAGTCAATAACCATAAATTAACTAAAAAGATGCTAACAACTATCAGCATTAGCTTTTTTGTACTTTGATTATTAACCCTTTTTTTTTGTACTTTGAACAAGTAAATTATTTATATATTTTGAATCGTGATATTTTATTCCATAGAATTCTCTCATTCTTATTTTAGTTAACTTATTTATCGTTCCGCTTCAAATTATCATAAATTTATTGATTAAAAAATATCATCCATCTACAAAAGAATTATATTTTTGAATAGCGATAAGATTATTATATTTGTATAAATTTTATTTAGTATAGGAGGTGTGAGTATTTTATGATAAAATACTAAGAGTTCATTTGGCTTAGTTGAAAAAAAATAGCTTTTAAAAAATACGTTAGAAGCACTTTTTAAAGTGCTGAAATTTATTTTGAAAAATAAGTAATTATGTGTTTAGATAAAAGTGATGTAACTGAAAAAAAAGTTGTTGATGTATTTGACACATAAGTGCTATTAAACACCTTTTAATTAAAAATATCTGAAATATCCTTTAAGTTGTTAACATTATAAAAGCTGATTACTTTAAGATTTTCTGTCTAAAAAAAATAAAGTAAAATAAAATTATATTTTAATTCAATATCAATATAAACTTATTATTTAAATAACGTTTATATACATAAGTTAAAGATGAAATTTTTGCAGTACCCAATTTTTTAAACAACAAGAAAAGTTGGATTCGTAACAATTTTGCAGTAAAAATTAATGAAAAAAATAAAAAAAAATAGTAAAACTTACATTAATGGTAGCGGAGAAGAGAACCCAAACTTTGTCAAGAAAGAGCGCGGAGAGAAGAGTGTTGGGTTGTGGTTTGAATTGAAATAATGAGAAGTAAGAGAGTAGTTAGAGTTACTTTAATTAAGTATAACTTTAGGAATATGAAAAAATATTTAGGGTAAAAAAGTAATTGTTTTGGTTAACTGTAACAACTTTTAAGCCAAAAAATAAAAATTGAGGAGGTGTTGCTTTTAACTTTTAACTTATTTTAAGCAAATTCTATTTTTTTTAAAGTTATTTTGAAAATTGTCAAACACTTTTATAAGCTAAAAAGAGCTTAAAATCAGGTTTGACCAGCTTTAAGTCAAACGGACTCTAATTATTTATAATAAATTTGAATTCTAGAAGTGTTTAGTGTAAATTACTCCTATCATTATAAGAGAAATTTTCGTATATAGTCACTCAAAAATACCTTAATAATGTTTCATAGTTATAGTTTAAGTACTTACATTTTATAACTATAGTTATAACAGTGTTTATATAATGCGTCAACATTTGTATAATTCGCTAATTCATAGTTTTTGTATAGCGTTTGTATATTTCGCTATACAATTCATGCACAACGTTGTATAATTCATTATACAATTCACAGTTTTTGTATATTTCGTTATTTAATTTAATTCGCGCAAAACTTTTATATAATCGCCCACAACATTTGTATAAATAACACAAATTATACAAAATTCAAACTGTAATTATAGTTAAATATTTGTCACGAGCCATAATTAATTCAAACTATAGCTATATTAGCTAATTAACCAATATATGTACCAAGTTATTTTTTCCAATTCGTAACTTTCAACAAATTGGATTTCCACACTTTGGGAAACCAGATTTAAAAATCATGAGCAAAAGATGTAATTCCAAAAAGAACTTCAGATTATCGTAACAAATTCATTACTTCCATGAGTCCATCTTTGTATTACAACATAAAGCTTATAAATTAATGATAAATCTTCAAAAATATATTTTTTATGTTCATATAATTGTCACAAGTTTATATAATTACTTGAATTATAATATTAATTATAAAAATAAAAATCATGATAATTAATAAAATATAATTATAATATTTACAAAGTAAATTAATCAGATATATATGAACAATTCCTTAATATTATTGATACATGTCAACGTAACGTTAGATATCATGAGACATATACAAATCCTAATATATGTTGGGGAGGTGTTAAAGCATGATAACACAAGACAACCCAATTTATAAGTTATAGGACTATATATTATTATCATTATGTTTTTTTGTAATGGGCTACAATTGTGTAATAAAATATTTAGAAAATTTTAATATAAAATCAATATTGAAACCTGACAATGGATTGAGTTTGTTAATTAACCTATAAATTATGTTTCCGCAGTTTATCCCTAACTCAACACATGAATATAATAGACTCATATATCTAGAGAGTTATACTAAAAGTTGCATGTATTGGAGACAAATATTATTACTAGATAGATCTATCAGATCGGATTTTAAGTATGTAAATTGATTTTATTTGATAGAAAGTTGAAAAAGTGAGGAAGATGTTTTCGTTATTGTTTGTTGATTCACTTGTAATTTTATTTTCATGAATTTGAAATTGATATTTTGATTTGATTTGTAATATATAAATAAATAAATAAATGAAGATTTTAAAAATTAAATCCATCAAATTTAAATTATAAATACATTTATAATAACATTTAAGATTCACTTGTAATAATATTTATTTATATCCACAATCATATCAAGTTATCAAAATGTTAGCCATTTGTTTTAATACACTACCTTGGTTCTTGTAGTAAAATATATTGACAAGTATGAAAATTATAGCAATTTAACTTAAAGTTAGAAAATATTAGAAAAAAAATCAATATTTTTGAAAACTGAAATAAAAACTTTAATTAAAAGTTGAAAGGGAAATGTTGCGCCTCATTTTTAACAAAAACGGAATTCAACTTTTGATCCTTTTTTAAAGTACAAGGAAGCGATATCTGCTCCTTCAAAGTAAATAATATAGTCATTTTGTTTCATTTTAATTGTCAAGTATATAAAAAATAATTATCTAGAGAATTAATTTTTTTTTCAACTTTGCTTACAATTAAGAGGCATGCTCCTCTCTTTTTATTTTTTTCAAGTTTCAGTTTTGATAAATGACAATATCATAAGTTAGATTTAATGGTTAAGAACTCAAGATTTAACCGATCCATGTTAGAGTTCTAATTGATCAATTAAATTTACTTTATGTCATGTGTAGCCGTCAAGATAGGAACTTGGAGAAAATAAAGAGAAGTCTCCTCCGCAAAGAGGCATACATAGAAGAAAAAATTTACTTATATGGATTTAGTCAAACACGTGTAACTAATTTTTTCTTAAAGATTGTACTAAATCTTGTTATGACAACTAAAATGTGACAGATAAAGTAGAATTTAACAGAGTAAACCTTTAATTAGCTTTTTTGAAGCATTTGTACCAATAATTAATATTCGATCAATTCTTAAAAAACATGTACATAAAATATCTAATTTAATAACCCCGAGTGCTTGTGCATCATCAACTGCCCTGTAAATTTGTTCCTCATTATCATTAGTCATAGTTTGTTTTTCAGTCTAGTGGGTGCTGGGCTGGTAAAATGTCCATTTGGTAAACAAATATTTTACCTGTCCATATTTTTTAAGAAAAGACTTTACGCTACCGAGCCCCATTTTAGCATATAAAATCTATCGACAACAACTTTTCTATCTTGAATCTGAGTGACATTTTAAGCACTCATCACAAATGAACCAGCCGCTGGTATATTACCAAAACAGAATTAGCTTGCTCAAAGTAATTCATTATTGGGGGCAACAAGAAACACTCTATTTATTGATGAGTTTTACTTGATCGCGATGTTTGAAACAGCTTATCGTGGCATCCTAGCCGCTAGGTATAAACTTTCTAATCTGCTATGTTGATATTTTAGCAATATCAAAACGGAATAGAGAAAACAAAATGAAAAGAGCAAACTCTAAGTATAATACTTGACAATAATATGACCCTCATATGTGATCTTGGTGCACTGGAGTGAGTTGAGACAAGAAGAGTTCAAGAAGTGCTCGTTCTCTGGGTTGTGACACTGGAAATGGATCATCCCCTGTTACAATGGAAACAATGTCATATTTCTAATGGAAAAAAAGAAGAAGAAGAATTAGCGACAGATAAATTCTATAGCTAATAGCAAAATCTGTCGCCAATTCTATTTAGAGACGGATTATCAAGAATGTACAGAGTAAGAGATATTAACCTGTTGGATATAATGGTGGCCATGGAGCATTATTGACATCAATTATGCCATCGAATGATGTAGGACGTGGCGGATCATTTTGATCAAATCGACTGTTTGGACTCAAATGATCTGTTACAACAGGGACATTGGTAGTGTGAAGTTGATTTAAAGATGGTTGTAACATGTTGTCCATGCGTTGATCAGCTTCATCTCTGCACATAACCAAATCCTTATTAATTTAGTTCTTTTCCTTCTGCAACTCATTGGCTCGACTAATTTAGATTTATCTAGACGCATCTCCATTCTCACTTTCTGAGGGCTCAAACAGAAAACTCTGATTAGAGATGGTAGGATATTTGCTATACATCCACTAGTACACATTTATTTTGCTTCTTTTAAAGTATTTGATTCTTTTTGTTCTTTCATGTATATAGATATAAATAAGTGAAACATAAGAAAGATAAGTACTATGATCATTTTAAATATTTCAATACACGCTATTGAGCATATCCTGGACGCTATAAGAAACAAAGATTTTTTTTCATCGTGAATTAGTCGAAAATTTGTTCTATACATCATTATTTTTTCATTCATTTCCCACCAAACCAGCTCACTAAAAAAATGCATGGTGAGAAACTTCATGAATTCTTTTAATATGAAAACGTTACTAATTTTTCGTTTCTCAACGATTTAAATCAAAATATCTGTGAGAATAGATACCGAACATTTTTCAAAAGTACCTGAATGGAAGAAGGCCATTGGAATCGAGAAAATTGAGAATTTGGACATGAGGATCTCTCTGTGAGTGTGGAACCCAATCCATGAATGTACTATTTGCAATTGAATCACTTGTTGCCACATGATTGACAATGTTCACATTCTGTCCTGCAAAATCCATCTAAACCAAAAGGAAAAAAAAAAAAAGAGAGAACAATTATTTGGTTTCAAATATGTTGAAATTATTTGTAAATGAAAGTTTCAATAAATTAAACTGACCTGTGGCTGTGTAGTGGTTTGTGCTTGGGGAGAGTTATAATTTTCCTCCAATACTTGCTGCGTTATTCCATCAAAATTAGAAATAAAATCAAATTAAATGGCTTATAATCAAGCAAGTTAAGAACAGATTCATGATGATCCTATCAGATACTCCTCCGTCCAAATTTACGTGACATTATCTGAGTGGACATGAAGTTTAAGGAAAAAAGACTGTGAAAGTTATGGTATAAATCAAGCCTCAAATATATTTGTGTGTCTATAAACTATCCATTAAGAATAAAATGAAAGTTATGAAGCAAAATTGTTTTTTAATATAGAAAGGGAATTTTTCTTTTTGAGATGTAGTACTAAAAAGTAAATACTATTTCATATATATTGAGATAAATGGAGAAATTAACTCGATAACTTACTTTGCGAGCTTGGACTTGTTTTAACGTCTCATGGAGTATTTCTTCCCTATATTGTGCCTCACATACTGTGGTAATTTCACAAAAATCGCCTTCATACATTCTGCAAAACGATACAAATCAACCATAGTTTACTTTGTAATTGACTCTTTACATGATGCTCTAAAATTTTTAAATTGTCAGTATATATAAATCATTTACCTTAGTCGCCTTTCCATGTCTTCTATTTGAGTCTTGTATTTAACAATTTCTTGTTGAAATTCCTCTATGTGGGAATCAACGCTCGCTGGGCTACTACTTCACATATAATTAAAAATAAAAATCATTATTTAAAAATTAGAAACTAAATTTTTTAAAATTGCATTAATTTCATAGTACACTATGTTGAAGGTTAATAAATAAAACCTTGGAGCTTGATAAGTCCGATCTACTTCAACTTTTATCTTA
Organism: Solanum virginianum; assembly: GCA_000787875.1. Taxonomy (NCBI): domain Eukaryota; kingdom Viridiplantae; phylum Streptophyta; class Magnoliopsida; order Solanales; family Solanaceae; genus Solanum; species Solanum virginianum. The sequence goes on from DF358269.1 coordinate 41,168, forward strand.
GAAATAGCCCTTTGGAGATGCTGCAAAATTCATCAAAGAAAGAAAAATATTTAATTAATTCATTTAAATGAAAAAAGGAAGTAAAAGGAAAAAAAAAAAAAAAGAAACAAACAAAGCAAAAGCCAACAATTTGTACCTCTTGGTTGTGTAGCCTTTACAACAGAAAGCACGTACAAACAAGGATCACAACAAAGAAAGATAAAAAAAAGCAAAACACATCAATATGAGCTCAAGAAAAGAAAGAAAAAGGGAAAAAAAAAGTTTTCTATGTAATCAACTAGTACTTAGAATTAGTCGAATCTATGAATTTCGAATACAATATTGATAAAATTACCGTCCTCGATCATGTTCCGGAAGATTCACATAACGTGCCATAATATCTTCAATGCTGTTACAAAAAAATAATAACCCCAATTATAGAAATAAATAATTTGATCAAAATATATAAATTGATCCCTCTCTCTCTTTTCTTTTTTAAAAAATTTCGTTGTAGCTAAGGTAAAGGAGATGGAGAAATGAAGAGAATTATGTAGGATCGAACTTAAAAGGCTCAGATAGTTAACCAATTAAATTACTAAAATTCTGAAGAAAGAACAAAAATGAATTTTCTCAGAAAAAAGTTACATTAGGTTTAAAGAATGGAGGAGGGGAAATTGAATATTTATTGACAAAAAAATGTTCAAATAATTAATTATTAAGTGAGCTATTAAAATTCTATAGAAATTGAAGGAAATTGGATTGGTTTTGTTGTTTATCTTTGTATATGATTACATTTACACTTTCTGACCAATGAAATAAATTCAATGATTCTACAAATTATATCACCTTTTTCAAAAATTAAATAGAAAAAATAATAAAATATATCACCTTTTATTTCCAGAGAAAGTGCTAACTCGACCAGACGGAGAGAACATGATGAGAGCAACATCAACATCACAAAGTACAGAAAGTTCATAAGCTTTCTTGATAAGACCATTCCTTCTTTTGGAGAAAGTGACTTGCCTATTTGTTGTATTCTCTATTTTCTTGATTTGAAGCTTTACTCTCCCCATCACTTAATTATTCTACAACCCCTTTTTGGTTATAAGGATGCTAAATATAGAATAATCTCATATGTCTCTCTCAATATATTTTGTTGAGAAAAATAAATAAATAATAGTAATAGAACTAGTTCAATAAATAGAAAAATGGAACAAGAGAGATGGTGGGGGTTGGGGAAATTAAGTAAATAATGAGGAAGGAGAAAGGTAGAAAGGAAGAAAGATGAACAACTGGATCTTTGGAGTCATTAGGCTACATGACGCCACAAAAATTTGGCCGCACAGAAGGATGGCGGTCTACTCTAATTTCTCTATCGGCGCCTAGTTATTCACCTATCTAGTTTTGCAATTGTACTTGGAGTACTTTAGACAATTCTAAGTTTTTTAAAAAAATAGTATTAAGCTAGCTAGTAGGATATTGATACTTGAAATTAAACGAACCGACTTGAGTGATTATATTTCGTAACTATAGTTATAATAATGTTTTTATAATTCGCACAGTATTTATATACGTTTTGTATAGTTCACTATATGATTCGCAAATTTTGTACAACGTTTGTATAATTCGCAGATACAATTTGATTTACGCATAATTTTTGTATAATCGCCCACAACGTTCGTATAAATCACGCGAATTATACAAAACTCAAACTGTAATTACAACTAGATATTTGCCACGTAATTAATTCAAATTATAACTACATTAGCTAATTGACTAGCTAGTATATATTTGCTTATCCGTATAATTTTTTCTTTAAACAATGACAATAATATATTTCAATTAGTCGTTTCACTTTATGAAATATAAGAAAATATATCAACCGTATCTCTAACTCAACGATAGAAAATTGTTTATGATAAATGCTTGGTTCAAGAAAGATACGTGAATATAAAAGTGACGAGGAATAATCAAATGGGAGCTAAAACGAATTGCACCTTGAGATTGAAGTTATAAACAAGTCCCTCTGAATAATTCACTAGTAAATATATAGTATGAGTGTGATGCAGCTTTTGTGTGTAAATACAGGAGGGAACTTAATCGTGCTACGAGTGATTGTTAAAGAATCAATCTTTATTTTTCCATCAACTTTATATTTATTTTATTATCTATCATAACATTATCATTTGTTTTCAATTACACTACGAAAATCATTCGAAATGAGGAAAGCAAATAAAAACTTTAGTAAATTTGACATGTATAAAATGAGGGATAGTACACTTTTAATCAATAAGTTAAAATATATAATTATGAATAGTAATTTTATTTTATTTCTGTTATATTAAACGGATAGTAAATACACAAAGAGCTAGATCATAATACCAAAAATTTAATAAATTTATCATATTTTGCTTGCAATTTTAGATCAAAAATGTGTACACTCTAAACTTTGATGGCCGTAAATATCAACTAGTCGATGGGTCGCATACGATATAGTTATCCAAATAAACTTGTGTTAATTAGTGTTAGAAGTAAGGCATGTGGTGCTTATTTACGTGATGAAGGAGAGATTGTTAAATGTACAAATAAATTACAGTTTAAAGTATATTGATAAGAAATAAAATATAATAATATTGTAATATGACAAAATTTACCAGCATAGGTCATCGCACACAAAATATCTCCTTGAGTTAGAGGTGAATATTCTAAGATTTGAAATATATAAATTTTCAAAACTCAAAAGTAAATTTCATTTCTATCACTTAAACGAGATCCTACATTATTAATAGTTTTTTAATAAATATTTAATTTATAAATTTCTCAATATAAATAATGAATCAACATAAAAATTACTGAATTTTCAAAAAATTTGGCCATGCCTCGAGTCAATATATATTTATAGTAGTAATTTCCAAGATGAGGAAGGATGACATCAGTTATGCATGTGATAGCTAAGGAAAATTACAAAAGAAAAAGAGAACACGTAGAGGAAAAATAAAGTCACAATGACGGAAGAAAGAATGCATTATAAAATACTTCCTCCGTTTTGATTTCATTATTTTATTTTAATTTAATAAAAAGTTCTAAACATTTTTGCATATTATAATATTAAATTAAAAATATGAAGTACCAGAACATTTGTATGATTTTTAAATAAATAAATATGAAAAATTTGAATTAAAAATTATTATATTTATTTGAAATTAATTATTTCTTCATTTTAAAAAGAATAATTTAATTTAATTTGGTGCGAAATTTAAAAAAATAAAAAACACTTTTCAATATTGTGATTCTAAATTAAAATTAAGTTAAATATACTAAAATATCTTTAATCTTATGACCTTAACTGAAAAAGGAATATCATTTTTTTGAAAATAAAGAGAGTAAATAGGATTGCAAAACATATAAATTAAAATGAAGGAAATATATATACACTTTTTCTGTTTAAATTTTTTTTTTACTTTTTTTAATATTTTTATATCAATTCAAATTAGATCATTCTTTTTAACGTATATTTATATTATATTTTTGTGATTCGAAATGAAATATAGGATCCAAATTCCCACTGTTTTTGATGATTCAGTTGAGCGGGGTCAGGGGGTTTAGAAGACCGAGGTGGATACCCCTCAGGCAAGACGTGTCCTATATTTCCTTCATTCCTCGACACCCATAAAACTTTGTTTCCCCACAGTTGCCCTGCACGTGGGGCTTTCTCCTGATTTTCTCTTTTACTTATAACATTGGAGTTATGTTTACTTAAGAATGATCAGATGAATATTATTTATTAATTTTTTTATATATATAAATTGAATAGAAATATTTTGCTATATATAAATTATTAAACATTCTTATTCCTCGACACTCATAAAACTTTGTTTCCCCACAGTTGCCCTGCAAGTGGGGCTTTCTCCTGATTTTCTCTTTTACTTATAACATCAAGGGTCGAAGCTATGTTTATTTAAGAATGATCGGATAAATATTTTTCATCGAATTTTTTTTTATATATATAGGTTGAATAGAAATATTTTGCTATATATAAATTATTAAATATTCTTAATATAAAAATTATTCACTCATATTCTAAAAATATAAATATCTTTAATGAAAATATTGACTCCTTCACTGTATAACACCATAAATAAATGATAAAGTTATGGTGAAATGAAATGATAAAGAGTTAAAAAGAGTAAAACTAATACATCATAATTTCCGTACAAATTTACACTCCTAATAATTTCCATATGAAACTAAAAAATAAAAAGAAGACAGTTTAAGTGTATTTTTGTTGATAAGTTGGTCAATAACAAATAATTTATTTTTAAAAAAAATAATTTAAATATGTTATTAAATTTTGAAGGGAAAAAAATTATTTATTACATCATTAAAAGTTTGACTTATCTACGTCATTGTCGTTTGAGAAAATGCTCAAGACTCATCTACATCATTATTTTTTAACTCCAATTTTGCAACATCATCTAAACAATTTTTGACACTGCAATTGAAATTTTGAATTAAATATATATTTTTTACTCTTTCTTCAAGAACATAAAATTTTCAGCTTCTTCACTTGTTCATGAAATCATCTCAAGCTTAGTGTCCCTACGAGCTAGATAGCATAACTCAATATCTTTTAAACTCAAATTCAATTTAACTCAATAAAACACTTAAAATTTTGACAAAATTCTGAATCTTCAACATTATTTAGTGGTAGAATTTTTTCTACAACTCTAAATCACTTGAGTTTTTAAACATAGTTAGTATAAAATGAATGAAAATCAGTCCTCTATCCTCTAGTAAACAGTATATAATGACGTCAGAATGTATATGATATCCCAATATCTAGTATTATTCATATGTATCTGAGATATACTGACTCTTACTTGCTTCTATATATCCTCTCTCTTCTTTTCTCTTTCACTTGCCTCTCTCCTTCCCTCGCTTGCCTTTCTCCTTATGTATTTGTATTTTAGACTGTATCTCATAGTAAAATATGTATTTAGATATATATGCCTTTAAATTTAGTATAAAATTATTTGAGATCCTTTCTTTCTTCAAACGTAACGAAGAGATAAAATTAAGTTAATTTTCAAAATACTCTTATGATTGTTTCTCAATGTTTCGATTATTCGTGAAATGTTAAGAACAACTAGTAGATATGACAGAAATGTTTACGTAATTAGGTAGTTTTTTAATATGAAATGCCATCGTTTGTGTAAAAATCCTAATTCATAGTGTTTGGTCTTTGTTCTGTTTTAATTGTGGGCTTCTCCTTTATTATTGGGCCCTTACCGCGGTGACAGCCCAAAAGCGCAAGCATGCTTCTCATCTTGCCTTGAAACTTTTCATTTTGTACAAAATCTCTTCTTCACCATAGATATTAGTATTACTAAAAAGGGCAACTTCAGTGTAGCAAAGCTCCCGCTATGTGCAGGATCCGAGGAAGGATCTAACCACAAGTACGTAGCCTTATCATTGCTGTTTTCAAAATTTGAACTCGTGATCTTCTGATCACATGACAATAACTTTACTAGTTAAAAAAACTTTAAATTTATTAATGAAAACTTAAATTAATCAATTGGAAAAGAAAAGTGGTAAAACTATTTTATGCAATAAAAAATTTCTATTTGATTAAGTATTATAGTAGTTTGTAAGTTGTACCTAAGAAGTTACTAATTTAACTTTGCCTATTGAATAGTATCGTATAAAATGTCTCTTTTATTTGACTTCAAGTGATATTTAGACAGAGTTTAGCCATTTTTCGGTTACCAAAAATGATTTAGTGGACTTTCATGATACTTAAGTTACTGCTTTTTTATTAAAAATATAATTTAATGAGTCATGACTCATGAACAACTCTTTTAGTCTATAAAGTCAAGTACATTCTACTTTTTTCAGATTCAACTTGTCAGATTATATTGAAATGTTATTTTATAGTTGAATAAAAGTTGAATAATAATACTTTCGCCTTTTCAATTTAATTTGTTTGTTTGAATATAACTTGCTACGAAATTTAATTTTTTTTTTGAGATCTCACTTGTTTGACTATACTGAAATATTATTTTGTGGTAAAATAAAAGTTGATGACAATACTCTCACCTTTTCAATTTGATTTATTTATTTGATTATGATTTGCCATGAAATTTAAATAATTTTTTCAATCTTATAATATCAAATTAAAGATATGTCCTATAATAATATCGTCTTAACATATGAAAAGTTAGAACTAGACTAAACACTAAAGGACACTTCCAAATTGTTTGACCTTGACTTAGATTTTGTTCATTTAAAAAAAAAAAAAAAGATAAAGAAAGACTTGCATTTATTGAAACAGTGATGAGTCCTCTCTCTTTTTTGTCTTCTCATCCCTAATTCACCTTAAAGAAAATTATAAAGAATTAAAGATCATGCACTCGGGTGGTACAGTAATTTTGGAATAATTTATGTCAAAATAAAGTAGATAAAAGATAAAATATTATTTTAAACTTTTGTTTATAAAATTTATATAATGAATAATATTTTGAATGTAATAATTTAAACACTTAATTAAAACTAATCTCATTATCACTTATCCCATCATAATTTATATTTAAATTAAACGACTCTTTAAAGTTTATGGTCCCAATTATCTCAAATTAAAAAGGAAAAACGATATAAAATAAAAGATAATTGTGTGTTTTTTTGGTAAAACAAAAGCAAAAATAGGTTGATTATGGTTGTCTAGTGCATTTGCCCAATTGTCAAGGAAGGCACAACAAAGATTAATAGGATTCCACCTTTGTCATTGACCTAACAACCCACTTTTACACTATATTTATTTAATTTCCAACGAGAAATTTATTTATTTTTAAGATTTTCAATATAAATAGAGAATTCGAGCAAAATTATTGAATTTTTGAAAATTTCTACTAAATATGCTAAATCCGCCCCTACGTGTAAGTTAAGTTTTAAGGGGTCATTTTAATTGGAAACAACTTATCCTATATCACTTATTCTAGATTAAAATATTCTATCACTATAATACAAATGATGAATAAATTATCTAAACTTGACAACTAAATAAAATACGAAAATTTTATTTTTTACTTCATGACGATTTATTTTTATCTGTCACACCGACTCTAAAAATCTAGTGAGGAAGGTTCATTGGCAATTTCATCCTTCTGGAAAAGAAGTGATAGAAGCAAAAGAAAAACGCAAGTGTGGACGGAATTTTTGGGTCACCTTAACGCAAAGAGTAAAATAAAGCGTAGAGATTAATCTATTGACTTCCATATTGAAGAATGTACTATACTTAATGTTTTTGCCTCATTGCTGACCCAATTTTCCATGCTTTTACACATAAAAGTGTTGATTGGATCCTTAAGTTTGGGATGACGTAATATCTAGAGATGTTTTCAAAAGATCGTCGTTTAAAAAATATCGAGTTTTAAAAGTAAAAGATACTAGAGATGTTTTTGTTATTAAATTTATTAAAATTTATATAAAACTTTAAATATCTTTTTTCATATAATACTGGGCGTTTAAGGGGCGGATCCAAGTGGTCCGTGCCGGGTGCTCGAGCAATCATTGACTTAAAAATTTCCTTTTTATATATTTATATAAAAAATATGTAAAGATTATATAAATACAAAGAGCTACGGGTGCATTAGTTCTACTCTCGCCTTATTAAAGTTCAGAGCCAGCTACCAAACGAGGTTTTGAATCCCATTGGCAGCAATTGAGCCAATTAATTGTACTTTTCGTCACTGTCTAGAGGTTTTTCTTTTCTTTTTTTTTTTTTAAAAAATAGTTTTTATAATTATTATCGTGGCAGACTTATTTGACGTTAATGTGGGAACAATATATTGCGGCCTTATTTGTTTATATTTTTTGGGCAAAGCAAACAACTTTTAAAGTAAAAAATAAATCTCTCGTTTCTAATTTTTCCTACTACTAAATTTATTTGATTCACATGTTTAACAACTCTTACTTACTTTTCAGATTATTTTATCCCACTGAAATTCTAGAATCTATATTTAAATTAACTATTATTATGTATAATTGTAGAGATTTTGCGCAATATTAATTTTTCCAAAAGAAAAAAGAAGAAAGACGGGAACTTCCATTATTAAAAGGGTGAGACTGTGACCATTTACTTGTTGGTTAGTTATAAGTGTGTCAAATGTACATGTTGAATTAAAATACACTAAGTTAATAAATAACTTATTCAAAATTATTTGAATTAAAATAGATTGGAGGGAGTCCCAAACTAATTATATGTGTAGGAGCAACAACATTCGATACAATAATAATTATAAAAATGACCTTACAACAAATAAGGACCACAATAATTATCTCATCAACGTAAGGACGATTAGTTTTGACAATTTTTATTGCATACGAAAGTTTTCTTGGGGAGTTGCTTGTTCTCAATAGCAGAAGTAGAAAGTATATAGAGTCGTAAATTAATGAATCTAAATTAATGATAGAGTCAAAATTTCAGTTAAAGGAGATTCAAAATCTAAGAAAATAAATACACAAACTAATCAAAGGAGGTTTAATATTAATTATATATACACAAAAATAATTTTAATGACATATAAATAGTACTCATAATTTTATGTCGTTGAGATGAATTCCTAGCAATAAGGTGGCTATGCCTTTAACCTAAAATGCTTATTTAATGTGATCAAAGAAATGAGGAAGCAATAAGCAATGAAATAATTGACGAGAAAAAAAGCTGTCTTATTAGCTTATCTTCGATGTAGTCGTACAATGTTTGAGAGCAATAGTGAGTGAGAATTGAAAGTGCAATGAGATTCAAATGAGGAAATGGAGTATATTCAAAATTTAATCTTAGAAAACGTTTTATCACAATTTCATTCCTCATGATAATATATATATATATATATATATATATGTATATATCTACACGTTACGTCCATTACATACATATATGGCAATGTAACAACTGAAGAGAATTTCAAGTTCTTCGAAAATCATTGTATCTTAGACTTATTAGGATTGGATCATCAAAATATTTTTAATCTTATAATCGTAGAATCGGGTGAACAAATATTGTATATCCAAACTTTTTGAGGGAGAGGTTATGCTCTCCCTCGATACTAGACTTCATGATTCCAATTTCTAGAACCTAAGAAAAGTCGAAGACTTTGCTACAAAAAAGTGACCCCGTCATCCACGCCATTGACTAAATGACCAACACAAGTCTTCCATTTAAACCCTAATATAAATACACATTAACCAATATGCTCCCAGTTCAAATTAAACACATTCACTTTCCCATTGTCAAAAAATCAATTTACTATGGATCATATTTTTATCCCATTTCTGTATGCTCCCCTGCTTCTAGCTCTCTACATAATCACCAAGCATTTCTCACGCAAATTCCGTAATCATCCACCAGCTCCATTTCTAACTTTACCAATTATTGGCCATCTTTATCTCTTCAAAAAACCTCTTCAACGTTCCTTGGCCAAAATCTCCGATCGACATGGCCCTGTTCTTCTCCTCCAATTCGGTTCTCGAAAAGTCCTTTTGGTTTCATCGCCGGTGGCAGCTGAAGAGTGTTTTACCAAGAACGATATTGTTTTCGCGAATCGTCCTCATTTGATGGCCGGGAAACATCTGGGTTATAATTTTACATCCTTGGCTTGGAGTTCTTATGGAGATCATTGGAGAAATCTCCGGAGGATTACTTCGGTTGAGATGTTTTCGACTCATCGTCTTCAAATGCTTCACGGAATTCGCGTGGATGAAGTGAAATCTATGGTTAGGAGGATTAATTCCTCTGCTATGGCTGAGAAATCTGTCGATATGAAGTCTATGTTCTTTGAGCTGATGTTGAATGTAATGATGAGGACGATTGCCGGAAAAAGGTACGGCTTGTATATATTCTATACATTATACATCATAGCCATGTTGATAAATTGTTTGGTTGAACTGCATATACGATCAATTTCCGAGGGTAACATGTATAGATATGGTGTAACTTAATTTCAAAAATTAGCTTATGATGAGAGAATTGTTCAAATCTATACGAATAAATCGCATCTCCATTGCCCAATCAATGTGGAACTGCAATCCACTCTTAACACCTCTTTTACATCCAAGCCTGATTAAGACAGAGTGGACTGTGAGCCAAATCCTGAAAGACCTGACTCTAATACCATGTAAATCTGAGCCTGACTTAACTCTACAAGTTAGGTCATGAAGCAAAAATATCCGAATACATACAAGCAAATCACCCCTCTATTTTTCAACCAATGGAAGATTATAATCCAGTCTAAACTTAGGATGTTTGCATAAATTTTGAACAGTAGGAGAATATATATTTATATACCTAATTATATTTTCGACAGGTATTACGGAGAGAATGTGGAGGACATCGAAGAAGCTACGAGATTCAGGGAAATGGTGCAGGAGACTTTCAGGATCGGCGGCGCAACGAACATCGGCGACTTTCTGCCGACGTTGAAGCTTTTGGTGAGGAAATTGGAGAAGAGCTTAGTAGTGCTGCAACAGAACAGAGACGAATTCATGCAGGGACTGATAAAAGATTGCAGAAAGAGAATGGAGAAGGATGGAACTGTTACTGATTCAGAGATCGAAGGGAAGAAGAAATCATTGATTGAAGTGTTGTTAACACTGCAAGAAAAGGAACCGGAATATTACAAAGATGAAATCATCAGAAGCCTTATGCTTGTAAGTCGCTTCAATATTGCATTAATCCTATATTTCTTAAGTGCAAGTATTTTTTTTTTTCTATAGATATGCTTTATCAAATCAAAATTGATAAGGGATCAATTCTCGTCTTCAATAGTTAAGCTCATCACATCGAACTTATTTAGTGCAATTGATATGTCCTGTATCATAAATTAAATATATTTTCAATTTGATTAATAGCCTCTAAGATGAACATTGGTCAAATATTCCCTTAGAAAGTGGTAATAGGTTAAGCGCAAATGTTTGGATAATCCCATGGATGAAAACAGATATATTCGTATAATAGACTAATATGGGATCCTCGTTTATATTGCTCATTTGAGCTAGTGTACATAATAAACTTGAAACTCGATTAGAAGATGAACTATTTTTATTTAAATTTCATGTCGTTAATTATACGTAAATACTTTTTATACTGTTGATGCATAAAGCTTCTCTTCTTCTAAAAAAAATATTGTAGGATCTATTAGCAGCAGGGACTGATACTTCAGTTGGGACAATGGAATGGGCTTTATCTCTGATGTTAAACCATCCTGAAACACTGAAGAAGGCACAAGCTGAAATCGATGAACGTATAGGACATGAACGTCTAGTGGACGAGTCAGACATAAACAACCTACCTTATCTACGTTGCATTATTAATGAGACGTTCAGAATGTACCCTGCAGGACCTCTATTAGTCCCCCACGAGTCGTCTGAGGAGACTACTGTGGGAGGCTACCGTGTACCTGGAGGTACAATGTTGCTTGTGAATTTGTGGGCTATACACAATGATCCTAAGCTTTGGGATGAACCAAGAAAGTTTAAACCAGAAAGATTTGAAGGACTAGAAGGTGTTAGAGATGGGTACAAAATGATGCCTTTTGGTTCTGGAAGGAGGAGTTGTCCTGGAGAAGGATTGGCTGTTCGAATGGTTGCATTGTCATTGGGATGTATTATTCAGTGCTTTGATTGGCGACGCATTGGTGATGAATTGGTTGATATGACTGAAGGAACTGGACTCACCTTGCCTAAAGCTCAACCTTTGGTGGCTAAGTGTAGCCCACGACCTGTAATGGCTAATCTTCTATCTCAGGTTTGAACACAATTGGTCTTGAAGCATGTGCCCAAACTAGAATGTTATTCATATTGGTCATCTATGTTAATTTATTCTGAAAAAATATGAGTTAAAAATTTCAGTGTTGGATGAAGATATAGACAGAGTGGACTG
>DF358269.1:53139-72030 GCA_000787875.1 Solanum virginianum
CGGGTCTATCATTTTTTATGTGCCTCATAGGGGTAATTGTTTAAGTTCAACTGAACCTATTACTTATTTACTTTCAACTCGAACTATGTGTACATACATATAAGAAAGTTGTGTTACTTGGTACCAAGCTTCCTTCTTTGTTGCAAATTTGCAGTCTTGAACTGCTTTGATACATCACACTGTTGCTTACAAACTGTGGTTGATCGAACAATGGGTTCACAGGTTCTGCAGAATTTAAAAAGTGTTTTGGGAAAATCTTATATATTACCATACAGTGTACATAACGTGCACAGAGTTATATCTGTTATACATGATATTTGGTACTTAAGGGGCCTAAAGCAATGGCTTCTGTGTTCTTACCATTAGCCAGCTCTGCTGGTGCCCTACTCTTTAATGCATTAATCTTGTAGGATCATAAGGAACTGGTATAAAGTGTGGATGATTTTTGGGCCTAGATATCGTACCAAATTTCTCTGTCAGGTCTAGTTCATCACCGGGGAGTTTCCAATCAAAATGGTAACACAATTGTGCAAGTGGAAGTTCAATATCAGCTAGACGAAATAATATGCCAGGAGCCCAGGACATATACCTGGAAGTCATTTCCTATGTAATCCACTGTTGAATCCAGAAATCTCTCAGGCTGAAACTTTTCAGCTTCAGCTTGAGCCCATTGTTTTGTATCTCTACCAATTATTGCCCACCCGTTAACAATGACTCTCGTCTTGGCTGGAATTTTTAAAACCATTGATTTCACAAGGTTCCTTGCTTTCCCTTGGAAGCAATAGGGAAGTGGAGGGTACAGCCTCATGGTTTCTTTGACAATCGCCGGAAAGTATTTTAGTTTGGAGAGGCCTGATTCTTCAACATACCCTTTATCATGAAATGCCTCTCTCTGATTTCAGTTTGTGCTCTTTTCATCAGATCTGAGTTTTTAAGTAATTCAACCATTGCCCACTCTACTATAGTTGCTGATGTATCACTTCCAGCTGCAAAAATATCCCGAAAGAGAGATAACAGCCATAAAGATCCAGTCTTGCATGCTGCAAAACATAGAACAAAGATTTTCAAGCAATTTTAGAGTCTTCTTTGCTTGAAAAAATGAAACACCACTAGAAGCAAAGTGAACAAGTTTAAATTTTGGACAAACATATGTACCATGACAACAGCTTTGATATTTTCATGCGTCAACATAACTTCAAGATTGCCTTCTTTCTGAATTTTTAGAAGAACATCAACTAAATCCTCATTTCCTTCTTTCTTGCTCAGCTTTTTCTCTGTATGTTCATTAATAACATGTTCAAGTATTGCATCAATTCTTTTATGAACATTCTCACCCTTTGCTCTCATGCCACTTATTTTATCCAGTAGTTTGATTGAACGATACGCATCTGCTATGCTAAAACCTGCATACACCTTTACAACATCCTCCACACACTTGATAAAATCTTCCTTGTATTGCTCTTGTTCCCAAAAGCAGCACACGCGGTGATGGCATATGTTATTGAGAAAATTCAGGCGCTAAGATTGATAATTGATCCCTTACTGGAAGAGATCGAGCTAATTAGACTAAAGAGCTCCTCTTCTCTAATTGATCTAAATGATTGAACACGCCTCGAGGTTAAAAGCTCCATGGCACAAATTTTATGCAGTTGTCTCCAATAAGGTCCACAAGGCGAAAAACCAATATTGCAGTTGTAACTAATAACACTGGCTGCAAGGAGGTACGGTCTTTTACCGAATAGCACATGGTGTTTTTGCATAATTTCCTTAGCCATATCTGGCGATGAGGCGACTATTGTGGAGATTTCGCCTAGCTGACATGCATCAGTGGTCCATATCTCATGGCTAGAGTCGTCAAAATGGGATTAGCCCATTGGGCCGGCCCAGCCTCACCCATTATTGGGGTAGCGTTAGAATATGATTTTTCAAGTTTATTTTAGAATGAAAATCTTATCTAAATGACTATAGTTTATAAGTCTCGCCCAACCAAGCCCTTGGCACTTGAGGCTTGACCGAGGCTGGGCCAGGGTCGGCCATGGGCCAAAAATATGACTTGAGGCTTGACCGAGGCTTGAGGAGATCAATTGATTCGTGCTCGACTTCCTCATGCTTAGAATAGTTAATCTTGAAAATCATGTAAGGCCTTATTGACGCGTATTCAACAGTTGCTTCTTTGCACCTGTCTATGAAATGTGAATGATCAGTCCATCTATCATATTCTATCAACTCTTTATATTTTATATTGTAATATAGTAACTACACAAGTGACCATGAGATTTTGAGTTTAATTTTTGTATCTACTTAATAAAAAATTTAATTAAGTATAAACATAAGATGTACACTGAAGTTATTGGTACAATTGAACTTGTATGCAACCTTCTAAAGAGTTCTAGGGTCCAACTCCTTTCTTTTTTCAACAATTCAATAAAGTTGGTCATCATTCAAATGTTAGGTAGCCAACTTTGTTGATTACCTGGAAGCAGATTTTTCCTATAAAAAGAACTGCTGAGCTCCTCCAAAAACACACCAAAAATTGAGAGGAAAAAAATAAAGAGAGTTACAGAGAAAATTAAATACACGGAGTATTTTATCTGTGAGGTATACCATAGACTATAAAGAAAAATAGTCTGTGAAGAAAATGATATTTTAGTAAGGTGAAAAATTAAAAGAGGGTATTTCGTGTGTGTAGAAGTCTTTGTGAGTATTGCACTCGTGCCTATACGGTGTAAAATTTCTTATTATAGTAATATCAATTGCTCCTCTTGACCCATGGTTTTTTCCCCTTATTTAGAAGGATTTCCACTTAAAATTCTTAGTGTCGTTATTTTTTCATTTTTATTCATATTATTACGCCATATTTATTTTGTTTTAGTCCATATTTTTCCCAACACTATATGCACTACTAGGTATAGAAAAATCAATTTCCATGAAAAATATTTAAATGTGTAAAAACTTGCCTTTCTTACAAGTGAAAGTCATTATAACTATCTTAACTGATAACTTCATATTACTTATGTTAATTAACATCTAGACATTGCTATTAATTTTTAGTATATATATTTTTCTTAGAAAAGATCTTCACTAATCACCATCCAAACACCAAATCATTGAGCAGAGCTAAGACGCGCAAAGAGATTAATCTAAATCTCTCCTCCGTCAAAATTGTACAATATATTCAAGATTAGAATTATTTTGACAAACTATTAAGCTACTCTTTGTTTTCCATATACATATATTTAAAAAAAAAAACTCGATATCAATTTATGATTTTCGCGCAATTTATCACCATTAGGATAAAATTTTCTTGGAAATTTGGAGCAGCTACCAAAATACAAGCTTTGTATCTTTAAAAATCTCTTTTAGTTTCTCATATATGTAGCTCAAACTGTTGTACGTAATTAATTGGATAAACATGAAAAAATGATGACAACAAAAGTTTCATTAGTGTACAAAATCAAAAAAGGAATTAATATTACTTTATTATCATACATATTAATAAGGTAGCTTATTACCGTGCGAAGCGCGGCTAATATACCTAGTTTATTTGTAAAAAAAAGATTATTATTATTTTTAGTCGTAGGATGACTCAAATTCATGGTCATTGTTTGTTATATTTGATTTGAAGATCTTCTCATTTCTTGATGTAATTAATGGTTATACATTTTTTCATATGTATAATGCATATTATGATTGCAATCATTATGTTCTTTCCTATAATTTTGTTAGACATGTTGAAAAATTTTAATATATTAATGGAATTTTATGTTTAAATTTAGATTGAAAAGGAAAAAAATATTATTTTTTTTAAAAAAAGAGCTGGCCCGCCCCAACCCTTCTACTAGGGTTGGGTTCGACTGGCCATTTCAAATGAAGGGTCGTCCCGTCCTAGCCCTTCAAATTTCTCGGCCCACAAGGCTTGGATCGGATGGGGCTGGTTAGCTCGTTTTGACAGCATAACTAAGTCACTTAGTTTGTTGTGCATCTATGAACCCAGAAGCCGATGCATGTTACTAGAAATTTCTGTTGGGGTAGGCTATGAATACTAATTGTCATTGTTACTAGACTCGAACATTGCCTTAGTCGTTGATAATTCATTTAAAATTGATTAGCTTTATATATGTTATGGGAGGAGCAAACAACAACATACTCAGTGGAATCCCACAAGTGGGGTCAGGTGAGGATATAATGTACGCATACCTTAACATTATTACAGGGATAGAGAGACTGTTTTCAAAAAACAACAACAATAATACAACAGTAATTATAATTCAACTCCAAAAGCTTTACTTATAGGGTGAATGATGATTGTTCAAGTTCATATAAGAAGTCCCAGACGTCGGCGTGGGACACTCAACCAATCCCATGGATGAAGACGTTGCACTATTCAAACTATGCATGTAAAAAGGAAAAGAAAATAGATAGAGAAAGAGTTCAGAACTTCAAATATAGTGACAGTGTAGATATTGGCCAAATCTTCCATAGAAAATTCCTTTTATTTTTTCTCCTTTGTACATTGTTTTCATGTCTTATCCATGGTGCTCGATTTGTCTTGATTTCTGATTGATGAAATAGGAGAAAAATGGAACCATTAAATTTTCTACTCCGAAAGATAATTTTGATTCGTCCAGTAGCAGACGAGTCAAATCTCCATTTATTGATCAAAGAAGCAACGTTACTATCAGGTGCTGCCCACCACTCAAAATATTGATCCTTCATTGAGTTTTTGACTTAAGGACATATTTTGGTAGGAAATAACAAGGCCATATTAATTGTTATATCAGTTAGAACTGAACACCTGTATGTATTATTAAGCCATCTAGACAATTCAAGCATAATCAAATCTATCATGCTAGTCGTGTTATATTTACATATAGGGGTGACAATTGGGGGGGTTGAGTCAAATTTGAGCAGGTTATAATAGGTCAAGACAATAAACGGGTCAAGACCCAACCCAACCCAAGTTTGCTTGGGTCAAAACGGGTTGAGTAATGTGTTATAGAGTGGGTCAAGACCTAACATGACCCAACTTTTACTAAGTTTTACTTACTTTATATAGACAATCTATCATAATGCAAGCAATAGACATTACTTCCACAGCTTGAACTCATGACCTTATCTATCATAATGCAAGCAATAGACATTACTTCCACAGCTTGAACTCATGACCTTATCTATCATAATGCAAGCAATAGACATTATTTCCACAGCTTGAACTCATGACCTGTAAGTCACAGAGAGACAACTTAAAACGAAGCTTACACCTTGAATACAAAAAGTACACATATACTCGAAAGACTCATCTACTAGTATGGAAAAGCATCATTAACAGAAAGAGCCCACTATCAGAAGAGAATCCGTGAATTTAAAAGTTGAATCGATGATTAGTTCT
This sequence comes from Solanum virginianum, assembly GCA_000787875.1. NCBI lineage: Eukaryota > Viridiplantae > Streptophyta > Magnoliopsida > Solanales > Solanaceae > Solanum > Solanum virginianum. Next base: position 58,529 of record DF358269.1, read on the forward strand.
GGAGGAGCATAGGCAATGTATTCCTTCCCAATTCTCATCCCTTTTAAATTAATAGAGAGTTTCACAGCAGGATTTGCATATCTCTCTTGTTAAACTTCTTCAAAAGCAAATAAGAGTTAAGTAATTGGAAGAAAGTCCTGATCATCTTAATTAATTCAAGCAAGCATAGTTGATTCTGCACAAATTATGGGACATAATATTGATCATCTTTATCTTGTCTGAATAGACAAGTCTTTACATCAACTTCTTTGTTCTTAATATCATCAAACATCATTTTCTTTAGGTAAATCTTTTGAATAGAGCCTTTTGACGTTTGTGTGGTGGCCAGGCCAGCTTGCGTGATTTCCACATTAGCACCCTTTTGCTTATAGTTGGCAACTTGTGAACCAATCCATTATAATTGGTGTAAGTTGCGAATCAGCAAGTGGGTAAGCTTTGGGGTTCACATTTTTTGTTGCTGACTATTATAGAAAGGAAAAAAATCAGAATTAGCTGCGTATTAGAATAGAGAAATCAAGCAAGAAGATGGAGAATTTCGATGAAATAAAGCAAAAGTATGAACTTCAAAAGCAAAATTATTAGAGAGAGAAACATGATAGCTCAAAGAACTGTGTGGAGTTTATGTATAAGCACTTTTCAAGTTTTGATAGTGTTTAGTTAACGCAGGAAAAAATTGCTCTCAAGTACTTTTTTAAAATTGAATAAATGCAAAATAATTTCAAAAGTCAAAAAATCAGGAGTTTCAAACTTACGATTTTTATTTTATAAGTCACTTAAAAAATAATCGAGACACCCCCTAAATATAATTCAAGACATGACTTCTCAAGATGTTTTGGAGAGGCAGCCAGTTTACTGTTTAGGGACTTTGTTTTCCTAGAAAATTAGGGGAAAATTGCAGTAAAAGTAGTTGAAAATCTTGTGCTGCTTGTGGTGCCACGTCTACTACTAAGAATTCTCTTTTATATATTGATTAAAAAAATATAAGATTTGAGAAGTCAAATTTCCAGAACAGTAGAACTCAAAGAAAGCGTAGAAGTCATTGGCAAAAAAGAAATATTATCCACGCCATTGATTAATCTTGTTTTGATGGTTGTTATACATTGCATCATATTATTTGCATATTCATAGTTAGATAACAATGAAAAAATTTATTTTGCGTAACGAGTCAATTTAGTGTAAGCACAACTTAATATTTTCTTCTCATTTTGATTTTACTTATTATTTAATAATTTTATTTGAGAGAAACATTCAAATTATTGGTTTCGTCCCCGACCTATTGATATTGTTAACAATACCCCTTGACTAAGTAAACTTAAATACATTCCGACCATACAATATGAATGAAATACATTCCTAAATTCTTGTCAAGTTAAAAGAGTATTTTTAACACTCGTGACAAGTTGAGGATATATTTAAGCTTAGTTAGTCAAGTGGAAATATGTTTTTAAGACTGTTAATAGTTTGAAGATTAAACTAAGAACTCATGCCAAGTTCAAGGGTGTTTCTAATACTTTTCTCATTTAATTTATTATTATTTACGCCATATTTTCATATTAGCTCTATCATATACTATACACATGTAACATTACGTTACGAGAAAGAACGATACAATCTATTCAAACATTATAAAATAATACAGTATGATACATTATGAAGCAATATATAATAATCATTTAAACCCCATTTTTGTTAACCAGCACAAATTAAACACATTCATTTTCCATTTACAATGGATCACATGTTTACTCCATTTTTGTATGCTCCTCTGCTACTAGCTCTCTACATAATCACCAAGCATTTTTCACGCAAATTCCGTAATCATCCACCAGCTCCATTTCTAACATTTCCAATTATTGGCCATCTTTATCTCCTCAAAAAACCTCTTCAACGTTGCGCGGCCAAAACCTCCGATCGACATGGCCCTGTTCTTCTCCTCCAATTCGGTTCTCGAAAAGTCCTTTTGGTTTCATCGCCGGCGGCAGCTGAAGAGTGCTTTACGAAGAACGATATTGTTTTCGCGAATCGCCCTCATTTGATCGCCGGGAAACATTTCGGTTGTAATTTTACTTCAATGGGTTGGAGTTCTTATGGAGATCATTGGAGAAATCTCCGGAGGATTACTTCGGTTGAGATGCTTTCCACTCATCGTCTTCAAATGCTTCACGGAATTCGCGTGGATGAAGTGAAATCAATGGTTAGGAGGATTAATTCCTCTGCTATGGCTGAGAAATCTGTCGATATGAAGGCTACCTTCTTTGTGCTGATGTTGAATGTCATGATGAGGACAATTGCTGGAAAAAGGTATGGTTTAAATTTATGACAGTCTCATATCTACTATACGTCATTTCTGTGTCTAGTATTTTCTGCTTTTGGAGTTGATATATTTGAATTGAGCTCTTCCGAAAATAATTTTTCTATCTCTATGAGATAGTGATAAAACCTGCGTATATTGTGAAAGTTCACTAAATATGTTATTTTGTTGTTCATATGTACTATACATATCTATACACAAACATATATACTGATAGCCATGTTGAAAAATTAGTTGGTTGAACTGCATATACTGATACTTCCCATCGGGTGACATGTTATTATTTGTGTGTGACCATTTTTTTTTACTCCCAAAAGTTAACTAACGAAGTCATATAAGCAAATCAGTTCGAGTGTACCTCGTGTTATTATTTGATTTTAATTGTCTTTTACATGATATAATATAATTAGTTCGAGTGTACCTCGTGTTATTATTTGATTTTAATTGTCTTTTACATGATATATATATAATCAGTTTGAGTGTACCTCGTGTTATTATTTGATTTTAATTGTCTTCTACATGATATAATATAATTAGTTCGAGTATACCTCGTGTTATTATTTGATTTTAATTGTTTTCTACGTGATGCAATATAATCAGTTCGAGTATATCTCGTGTGAATTGTTATGTAGAATATGAGTATCTACTTGTAAAATTTTATAAAAATTTAAATGCCTATTTGTACACACCGGACGTAGAAGACAACTAAAACCAAGTTAGAAGACCACATTTATGTAATTATGTCTATCTCTTATTCTCTACTATTTATGTAAAATAAATTTTGATTGCCATTATTGAAATATTTTATTTCTAAATTATTTATTTTACAATATAAATAGATAGTCATTTAAGAAATTATTATGAAATATCTTCATTTTAATTATTTATTTTATTATTATTTGTATCAAAATGTGTTTATAAAGTTATCACATTACAAATTTCGTTAAATTTAATAACATTAATTTTTTTATTTGTTTCATTATAGAACAATATAAATTATATACTTAATCAATATTGTTTTAATAAAAATTTGTTATATAGACTTAAAAATGTATGACTTTAATAACATTTTTTTTTAATTTTATTGATTTGTTTCGTTCTATTAATATACTTAATCAATATTTTTTCCTTTTTTTAAAGATGAAATTAATATTATACTGATTATTTTAAAAATTGTGAAGATTATTTGATTTTTAAAGTAAAGTTCACGGGTCTAAGTGATTTTTCATCTCAACCATATTAAATTATGTGTATCTTTTCTAAGTTTAAATTTAAATTTTGAACAGTTAATTACATTTTTGACAGATATTACGGAGAGAATGTGGACGACATTGAAGAAGCTACGAGATTCAGGGAAATGGTGCAGGGGATTTTCAGGATCGGCTACGCAATGGACGTTGGCGACTTTCTGCCGGGATTGAAACTGTTGGTGAGGAAATTGGAGAAGAGCTTTGTTGTGTTGCAACGAAACATAGACGATTTCATGCAGGGACTGATTATAGATTGCAGAAAGAGAATGGAAAAGGATGGAACTGTTCCTGATCCGGAGATCGAAGGGAAGAAGAAATCATTGATTGAAGTGTTGTTAGCTCTGCAAGAAAAGAAACCGGAATATTACAAAGACGAAATCATCAGAAGCCTTATGCTTGTAAGTTACGTTAATCGCACTGGACTTTATTAATATGCTATAATTCATGATTTGATCAATAAGTTTAGTACAAAGTTGAATGCCAATTTGGATAATCCCATGGATGAAAACAGATATATTCGTATAATAGACTAATATGGGATCCTCGTTTATATTGCTCATTTGAGCTAGTGTACATAATAAACTTGAAACTCGATTAGAAGATGAACTATTTTTATTTAAATTTCATGTCGTTAATTATACGTAAATACTTTTTATACTGTTGATGCATAAAGCTTCTCTTCTTCTAAAAAAAATATTGTAGGATCTATTAGCAGCAGGGACTGATACTTCAGTTGGGACAATGGAATGGGCTTTATCTCTGATGTTAAACCATCCTGAAACACTGAAGAAGGCACAAGCTGAAATCGACGAATATATTGGACATGAACGTCTAGTCAACGAGTCAGACATAAACAACCTACCTTACCTACGCTGCATTATAAACGAGACGTTCAGAATGTACCCTGCAGGACCTCTGTTAGTCCCCCACGAGTCGTCTGAGGAGACCACTGTGGGAGGCTACCGCGTACCTGGAGGCACAATGTTGCTTGTGAATTTGTGGGCTATACACAATGATCCTAAGCTGTGGGATGAACCAAGAAAGTTTAAACCAGAAAGATTTGAAGGACTAGAAGGTTTTAGAGATGGGTACAAAATGATGCCTTTTGGTTCTGGGAGGAGGAGTTGTCCTGGAGAAGGATTGGCTGTTCGAATGGTTGCATTGTCATTGGGATGTATCATTCAGTGCTTTGATTGGCGACGGCTTGGCCACGAATTGGTGGATATGACTGAAGGAACTGGACTCACCTTGCCTAAAGCTCAACCTCTGGTGGCTAAGTGTAGCCCACGACCTGTAATGGCTAATCTTCTATCTCAGATTTGAACACAATTGGTCTTGAAGCATGGGCCCAAACTAGAATATAATTCATATTGATCATCTATGTTTACACGCATGGAGCTTCGTTCTATTTTTCCAGATTATTATGCAATAAAATGTTATGTTGAACAAGAAACCGGTTTTACATTTCCTATATATATTACGACAAGTCGAGCTTAATCAAATCAATTGTAGCCATCCAAAATAAGATCTATATAACTCTCCATCTACTTGGTTAATCCCTGTTTCCAGCTATTTTAGTTTGAACTTTTCAAAAGTACTTGATTTACACTCTTCTGTAGAATCTCAAGTTGTTTGGGAGTGAAGCATAATTGTATTCCTCTGGAGAACAATAGAAAAATCTTCAAAGTTCCTCTCTAAGCTTTATCTTCCTACAGAATTCAGACACTATCAAGCATTCGTTATGATGAAATAAACTACCTAATTCCTAGAATCTTTCAAGTATCCATACAATTTGGAAACAGTTGTGAAGATGAAATCACCTCCTTTTAACTTCACGTCCGATGTGATATCAAAAATGAGTGCAGGAAAATGATACTACGGGAAGAAAGTTGAGAACTCAAAAGAAGCTAAGCAATTCCAGGATATATCAAAGGATACAATAACTACTACTCCAAAGGCTATTCCAGGATATACCAAAGGTTTTTAACGGTAGAAAATCATAGGATCTACCGTAAACAACCTCTATACCTTGGTCTATCTCCCTAGACCCCACTTTGTGGAAGGTATGCTATTGTTGTTGTATATGAAGATCCCCTGAGATCATTCACCACAACTTTACATGCTTTTGCTTGCATGTGAAAAGATCTTTTTATCACCAGAATTTTCTATTCTTAAAGAACATTCATTTTCTTTGCCTGGTACTATCAATAAGTTATTTGATAGAACGATACGTTTAGATGAACTCTAGTTGTTACTTAACCGGGATTGCTACATACTACAGGCAGTTACTATTGACAACAAATTCTACTTATTCCTTACCCTGGATATAGATCTTCAAATGAATGTAATATTGGATCTTTCAAGCTCGTTACACTGTGGAGGCATCCAGCAGTCCCTTAACTTGCATCTCATCAGAAGAGTGTGAAGTTGCAGGCTATCAATGCTTTGAGTGTAACACACCAACTACGGGATCATTGATATGTACAAAGGAACTGCATTAACAATTTCACAAAAGGTTCAGCCTCTATTGGCAAAATGTTCCCCACAATCAAATATTTTATCAAACTTCTTTCTGAATTACTATTCTGGCCAAAATTGTACCCCATTATTACAAAACAAAAAGCATTTTCAAGCCGACTTCTTTATTCCTTTGTTCAAGTGAGTTGATGAGGATATATAGTGAAAAGTACGAGAATCGTGACAGGTGGTGGCAAAATTTACGTACACAATAATTTGTAACTGGAAAATTCGTACCCGCACAAAGTAGAGATCACAACGAAACGTACCTGCCATTGCCTTGTCATGTGGGTATATGAACTCATAATTCCTCGAGAGTTTCTCTCGAGAACAAGAGTTCTTTTGAGTCCAATTATTGTGAAACTATAGCCTCCACTCGGTTCTGTGTAAAAGATTGTATACCAAGGACAACACAAAAAAAGAAATAAAAATAAACTCCTAATTATTAAGCATGAAAATAGTAGCTTATGGAACTCCATATGACAGGAATGACATGAAAGTAAGCATAATACTGCAAGTGTCCATATGTTGACAGAGGATAAAAGGGCAGCCCATGCACAAAGCATCTTGCGATAGCAGGGTCTGGGGAAGGGCTGCACCCCAAGGAGTGTGATGTAGATAATTTATCCTAATGCAAGCAATATTGATTGCTTCCACCGCTCCAACCCGTGACCTATAGGTCACACGGAGAACACCTTCAGCGAGTCTTAAACCTTGTATACAAGAAAATACACCTATACTCAAAAGACTCATCTACTAATATCAAATTATGGAAAATAAAGCATCTCTGACAAAAAAAGAGACCATTATGAGAAGAGAATCAGTAAATTTTAAAAATTGAACCTTTGATTAGTTCAGGAGGAGCGTAGACAATGTTAGAACCATCTTGGATGGCAAATACCAGAACTGTTTCATATAACAATAGAATAGCAGGGTAATCCAAGTTATATAAAAGTGACCAAGAAGCCTGTTTAGGTCCAAACTCCCCTTCACAGTTTGAATTGTGACTTCTTGACTACTAAGTTGTGTGCTGAGAAATGAATAAAAGATAATCATACATTTGATTTTCGTCCTCAACCAACTATTGTACCTCTTATTTCTCAAATTTCATTTGCGTTCTTCAGCCTAGTACTCTGACTGGTTAGGCAAAAGTAAAACCAAAAAAGAGTTCAAGAAGATTAGTTCCGGTGATATTTCATGTGAAAGTTTAAGGTGTTCCTTCCAAATTCTCATCCCTTCAAATTAATAGAGAATGACATGTTATTTTTAAATTTGTTTATAATTACCTGTTATACTCAGAGCTAGCATGTTTGCACTGACAAAGTATAAAATTAAATGGTTCTTTGGACTTTGTTTCACAGCAGGATCTGCAAATCTGGCTAGACGTACCTCTTTAATTAAACAACTTCTAAAGCGAATAAGCGTTGATAATTAACAAAAAGTCTTTAATGTAATGCCCTCTTCCATGTTATTATCGCATGCTAAGCTTATTTAAAATATTTCTATAAGTAAATATTTTCCTTTATCCAAATTTGGTCAAGAAAAAAGGAAAAAAAAGGGAGAAATAAGATAAACAATACCACCGGAAAGCCAAGTGGAATCAGTTTTTCCAGCAGACCTTGAATTCGGCTGTCTCGTATTGAATGGATTACGTTCCTATCAGCCAGTGACAATACACAAACAAACAATAAAAATTTAAAGAGAGAAACTGTAAGATGTACCATATACCATGTATATAAAACGTCTAAATCAAAATGTATAAGCAAGAAAAAGCCATTGCTCCAGAAGATCCAAATGGCCTTGCGTCTTTCCCTGCGTCAACAATTTATCAATGACACAATCAATTCATGGGCGGCCGTATTTTGGGGAGGTTCAATTTGTTAGTATCTAATTTAATTCCTTCTTGAAAAGCTCAGTAAGGACAGGCTCAGCTTATTAAAGGTTAAGTTTTGACAACTAACCAAAATGATCATGGATTAAACAAATACTTGCGCTAAAAAGACTTGTTGCTTAATTCAGTTAAACATAAGTTAGATGTATTAAAACTTTCTAGTCTAAGCTGCAAGGATCTTAATAAATTCAAGCTAGTATAGTTTATATCATCAAACACCATTTTCTTCACAAGCTATAGAACCTTCCCTCTACCTGGTGGGTAAATCTTTCCACAGACTACTGTGTGGTGCCCGGGCCAGCTTGCATGCTTTCCACATAGCCTTATTTAAAGCCTCAAATTGTTATGACCAGTAGTCTTAATTCGGTATGGCTCTAGGCCTGTCCTCCTTGTTTCATCACCTTAAGCAGCATAATACTCTCCCAAATTCAATTTATTTGTCTTAGTTTGACTTGGTATGAAGTTTAAAGAAACTTTGAATTTGGTAAGCTTAAATTTAAGATATATATAATGTACCAAAATGTCTTTTCATCTTGTGATCTTATATATGTCAAGTGGAATGTTGGAACTAAAGAGTTGTCAAATTTGGAAAGAGACAATCTTTTTAAACAGATTGAAAGCAAAGTCGGACAAATAAATTAAAACTGAGAGGTAATTTCATGACAAGTATTATTATGATGGTAAGAATTGAAACAATTGATAATCAATCAGCAATTCTACCAATTTGATATACTAAACAATTCTGGAAGCAGCTTCATTTCCTCAAATCAATAAAGGCAGTACACTAAGCTTCTGTTATGTGTGAAATATGAAAAAAGTTGGACCATATAAATATATAATATATAGTCTTAGCTGCATAATTACGTGACGACTTTACCAGCTATGTCAAAAATCATCTTTATTACTCCCTCGTGAATCATCCGAAGACGGTGGCCCATGGTATGTTGCCCTCTTCCGCACACAGTGATTAGAGTAGAATATTAAACTAGAGTGTAATTTTGGGGATGTTAGGCTTAAGCTTATAAGCTGATTTTAATTTTTAAAAAAAAAATCTTAACATTAGTTTTTAAATTTCAAAAAGGATACATGACTTTAAAAAATTACCTCACTCATTTTCTTTACACTTTTAAATCCAAAATAATAAAAAACAAAATAAAATAAAATCTCTCTTTTATTAGGATTCGATCCAAACACATTTTATGATTGCATAGAAGAGGAATCAATTTCCTTTTCCATTCGGGTCGGGTTTGGGTAAGGTCTGGACTTTAGAGTAAGAAAAATGGATGAGGTAATCTTTAAAGTCGTGTGGCATTTTTAAAATTAAAAAAATAATTTTATAATTTATTTTAATTCAATAAATATAGGTTTATTAACAAAAAGGGTAAATATGTGCTATTTGTCGAGAAGACAAAAAAAATATATATGCATCACTTTTTAAATGAGGGTGTATCCACTCTAAATCACAAATTTGAGGAGTATATTTACCCATTTTCCCTTCTTAAATTACATTTTTTTAAAAACAACTTTAAAAACATCCTAATAATTTAAATAGAAAAATTACTTTGTCATCATCTCTTTAATAACACATTTACTATAATTATCAATTTCAAACACCTTTATTCAAACATGTACGAAGTACTTGTAAAATCAATTTCAACTTATCAGCTATTTTCAAACAACAATCCCAAATTCTTTCCATTCACTTAAATGACCTAATTTATTTGGCTAATTAACCTTCAAAGATTACTGATAATCATAAAAATACTCTAAGTTCAATTGGGCTATTCAAAAGTATTCCTGGCCAACCCTATATTTCTATAGGATTAGATACAAAAATAAAAAACTAAAAAAATACAATAACAAATTCTTTATATTGACTAACCAAGACAAATAAATTAGAATTTCTATATCACTAGTGAAAGATGGGTTCGTTTAGTTTGCAGAATATATAATTATAGTTTAAAAACTATAATTCCAAGATTAATTATTTAATCAAATTTACAATATACATTTAACGAAAAATTAGCTACATACACAATTTATTTTACCATATTGACCATTACATCATTTTACGCGATGTATCAGGACATCAGGAATTTTTGTAATTTGAAAAAGAGTAAAAGTAGAATGTAATTAGTTCTAAACAGTATGAGATTTGGGTAATCACTGATCCCTACTAAATTTAATTGCATTCTTAATTCAAGACAAGCAAGTAAGATTCCCCACTCAGTAATGATTTAAGTTTTACATTTTCAAGTGTTGTGTTAACAGAGAAACACTAGGTATTAAAAATAATAACATACCAGTTAATCAGTGTAATCCCACAAATGAGATTTGAGAAAAGTGACGTATAGACCTTAAGAACCTTGTAAAATGTACAGAGGCAGTAGGTTTATTAATTCATTTTCTTTTAAATAATACTTGCACTCAATGCTAGCAAGTTGGTAACCACCAACTATCCACATAAGGAGTCTTTTCAATAGCTGGAAACATAAGAGATAAAAACTTGAGTAACATATGAAGTAAGAGATCACTTTTGCATAAAACGTATTAGCTCCTTATACTTTCTCCAATTAATTTAATTTAGTAGCCTTTTTTGCCGGCCTTCATGATTGAGATATAATTTGAGGATTATAACCTTAACAAAGAGCCTTTTTTGCCGGCCTTCATGATTGAGATATAATTTGAGGATTATAACCTTAACAAAGAAAGGTCTGCTCACCCAAATTTCACGATCAATTAGTTTATTAATATGATTAAAATATATATTATATACATTCCATAGATATGTATATTATATAGTAAAATAAAGATATCTACAAAATATATGTACTTTTTACCTACTATATTTATAGAAAAAGGGGCTGATGGGGTAGGGTGGGGAATAAAAAGGTAGAAACAAGTTGACTTTCTTTTTTTACTGTTATGCATGCATATGACAACCAGACATTTATTACTGCTGATGTTAGGGGTCCCTACCATGTTAGCTCAAGCTAAAATCTATTTAGGACTTTTTTTTCCCAATCACGTAAGATGCATGCTTCTTTTAAATAAATTAAGTGGAGAAAATGGAACAAAAGAAGAATAAAATAATAAATACAGGACAAGGACAAGGACAAGTGCGTTTGTTATTCAACTATACTAGATTTCTGCAGTACCTTATTAAATAGATTAGGTTCCTGTATATCAACCAGTAACAATACACAAACAAACAATCAACGTTTAAAGAAGAAAACGTAAGCTGTAGCATATATATATACCATTACAACGTTGAAATCAAGATGCAGATGGCAAGTAGACTAATCCCGTGACCTACTTGTCAATGTAGATGAAAATTAGGAGAAATCAAAATTTAAATTTCAATTGGTAAAAAAAAAAAGATTCTATTTATTTTTGGGTTAATTTCAGACTAAAAAAGAATTAAAAGGTAACATGAGCAAAACTCCAAGTCAAATCCATACTGACAAAAATGTATTTAGTTTGGGATGTTAAGCCAAACATCAGGCAAATGTTGCAATACAGTTTTTAAACCAACTTCAACATGGACTATGCCAACTAAATAATTGTCTGAAGTGTTTTAAGATTGCTAGGCTAAACATCATATAGTATATGTGGCTGAAATGCAACTGGACACTTCGATCATATTTGGCTGAACTTCAGTCATACCAACAGACAAAACAATTTTTTTGCAACTCCATACATGAAAATCTTGTCAATCGTGTATGCCTAACCTAAAATTGTTCACGAAATGAGTTAAACTTCCAAAAATAAAACATTAAAATTGAACTTTGACTATGACTTATAGTGGTCCCAAAATCGGGTATTTGTACACTTCAGGAGAAGCTGTGAGTAAACTAACCTTGAGAAAGGAAAATTTGATGCAAGTAGAGGTTATTTCTGAAAAAAATACTATGTTGTGTAGACTGGACAAATGAACCTAAATTAGAGTACATCCAGAAAATTGCGTCTTGCCATTCGTCATTCCATTGCCTAAATAAATTCAAAGGTCCTCTTTATTAGATGGTTATTTGTTGGTATTGAACTCCTTGTTTGTAAACAAAATTCAAAGGTCCTCTTTATTAGATGGTTATTTGTTAGTATTTTACTTCTTGTTTGTTTACAAGGATGACTTTTCTATAAATAATAAATTTCTACAACTAACCTGCATTATTAGGGATTAAACAAATACCTATAGCCTGCAAGATACTCCGTCTCCAATTTAGACTACAAAACCAAGATTAACAATACTTATTTATTCTTGTCTAAGCTGTATAGATCTTAATACAAGCTAATAAAACTAGATAATTATCAGACATAATACTACAATTCTAATCATCCATGGATAGTCTTTATCTGTATTTTCCAGTTCTTTTCTTTGTTCTTTATATCATCAGCCATCATTTTCTTCACAAGCTACAAAACCTTCCCCCTACCCCATTTCTAGTACTCCCTTTCATTGGCCATCTCTACTTATTGGGTAAACCTTTCCATAAAGCTTTATTCAAAGTCTCGAATCGTTATGGTTCAGTAGTGTTTCTTCAATTTGGCTCTCGTCCTGTCCTCCTTGTTTCATCACCTTCAGCAGCGGAAGAATGCTTTACTAAAAATGATATCATCTTTGCCAACCGTCCTGATTTTCTCAGTGGTAAGTATTTCGGGTACAATTTTACTAGCCTCGCTTGGTCCTCTTATGGAGAGCACTGGAGAAATCTTCGAAGAATTTCCTCTCTAGAAGTTTTATCTTCCTACAGAATTCAAACACTCTCTAGCATCCGTTCTGATGAAATAAACTACCTGATTCGTAGACTCTTTAGAGTCTCCATAGAGAGTTCAGAAAAAATTGTGGAGATGAAATCATCTCTTTTTAATTTCACATTCAATGTGATATCAAGAATGATTGCCGGGAAAAGGTACTACGGAGAGAAAGTAGAGAACTCAAAAGAAGCTAAGCTATTCCAGGATATATCAAAGGATACAATAACTACTATTCCAAAGGCTAATATTTTGGATTTCTTGCCATTTATGAGGTGGTTTGGTTTGCATAGTGTTGAGGAAAAGATGATGGAATTACAGAAGAAGAGAGATAACTTTATGCAAAAGGAAATAGAGGAGCATCGTCAATTAAAGACCAATGGTTCTTTTCCTTCTGCAAAAGATGTGGCAGGGAAGAAGAAAACGATTATGGAAGTCTTGCTAGATTTACAGAAAACAGACCCCCAGTACTACACCGATGAAACAATTAGAAACCTAATGTTGGTAAGACTATCAGACATGATCTATACATTTTTGTTTTTATTTTCGTTGTTTTCTTCGCTTGTGTTATCTTGAGTTAATACTATGTTAAGATTCAAATGGAGCTTGACACAAATTGATATACTGTTGGTATTTCTTAATAACCAAGACATGCTTTGATGAGTCTAAATGCTTCTGTGCCAAGATTACTATATACTCCCTTTGTTACAATTTGTTTGTATTACTTTTCTTTTTAGTTTGTTTCAAAAAAAAAAAAAAAAGAACGTCATTTTCCTAATTA
>DF358269.1:79308-103116 GCA_000787875.1 Solanum virginianum
TATCCTTAATCGCCCTGATATATGCCAATGGGACACCTTTCATCTCTAGACACCTCCATAAAACATCTCTTGGGACTTTGTCATATGCCTTCTTAAGATCAATAAACACCATATGAAGGTCCTTCCTTCTTTCCCTATATTTCTCCACTAACCTCCGAACAAGATGAATTGCTTCAGTAGTCGACCGCCCCGGCATGAATTCGAACTGATTCTCTGATATAGATACTACCATTCACACCCTCATCTCCACAACTCTCTCCTAGACCTTCATAGTGTGACTTAACAATTTGATACCCCTGTAGTTGTTATAGTTTTGAATATCTCTCTTGTTCTTGTACAGTGGAACCATTGTACTCCTTTTCCATTCATCAGGCATCTTGATGCCAACTTACCCAGCTCGATATCTCTATCACCTTTTTCATTCAAGAGTTTAAGAAAGTACGCTTGCCACCTTAGTCTAATGGAGGTGTCATCCACCAACACCTCGCCCTCCTCATCCTTGATGCACTTCACTTGGTCCAAGTATGGAAAGGAATAATCATAGTTACAATCCCTTTGTTATTATTGGAGTTAGATTTAGAGGTTACGTGAAGCAACAAGGTAAGATTGAAAAAGTATTAGAGAGGTGATTATACAGACGCAATTTCATATCACTGAGGACATGACCTAAGATAGAAAGAAGCAGATGTTGCATCGTGTATTAGGGTCAAAGGCTAGTGGAGGTAGAATGTTATCTTGCATTTTTTGACAATTTAGGTTTTTCTTTTAGTCTCTGCTTTTGGGATTGATATATTTGATACGAGAGTCTTCCGGAAACAGTCTCTCTATCTCTATGAGATAGTAGTAAGATTTGAGTACATTTTACCCTCCCCAAATCCCTCTTATGAGATTTCACTGCGTATGTTATAACTGATCATTTTGCTACTTTTATTGCTTTCTTGTAAAATTAACATTGCTTTTTATTTTAACCAATATTATATCTATATTTTTCTTCTTTTATTTGAAACGAATGCATTTAAATTGAAAATCTATCAGAAATAATCTTGATATCTCTATCAGATAATATTGTTTTTGTTGTACTACCCCTTTGCTGCACGCATCTAACTAAGTTCGTGCAATTCGCTTGTTTTTAAGCACAAAAAGAAAACTTTATGCAGTGATAATATGACGCAGCTTATGGAATTATTTTTCAAAAAGATTTACTTTTGGGAAAGAAAAATAAAAAAGGGACAATTTTCTTTATCTTTTGTTTTCCCCCCTTTTTATCTAATTAAGTAATTATGCACTTGATTATCAAGTACCTATCAAGTAAGAGTAGCGTAATATAAGAAAATTATTACGTAAAAAAGTATGAGTACTGTTTTTGTGTTCCATTTTATGTAAAATATTTTTGGGCAATTAAGGCGCAAGTCCTTCATCTTTTAATTGACGTGGGAGGCTAAATATTTCCATAACAATTTTATTGATATTTATTATATAATAAATAATGACTGAATTTATAAACAAATAATTTAATAAAATTTTTAATATATACCTATGTAATCTGAATTTTAAAAAAAATAAATTTTGTTATATCCCCAACGAACCTTCTGGATCCATTCTTGTTACAACATATAACTCTCAAATTAGTTGAGCTTGGTTGCGTAATTATTCGTTGTAAGATATAATCAATAACAAAAGGTCATTTTAAGATATTGAATTGACGAATTCTTTCTAATTTTAAAATTTCATTAAAATGCATAATGCAAAATTTCAAATCATGATTTTAATTTTTTTAATGTAAAATATTATTTATAAATTTATAACAAACTATTATTTAAAGTTTTGCAAAGTAAATTTATGCTTAGTAAATTATTCATATGATATAAAAGAATGTATATTACATTATAAATTAATTATTATTATTGTCGTGTTGTATATCTCTCTATATATATCAAAATTTTGTAATCTTCTTAAATATTTATTTATAAAGAAAAATAATGATATCAATATAATTTTTTATTATATTACAATATCTTATTTATAAATTTTGATTTGCTCATTTAGTAAAATATAAAAAGATTAAGTAAGTTTAATTTTCATAATTTATGAAATTTTTATAATTTAAAAATTCAAATTACGTCTAAAAGAATTTTCTATTAATCTAATTTTCTATATAACGACCTTTGGCACCGAGCGCCACGAGCCCGGCACAATACCTTAAATCTTTCTTTATCGGACTTCCTTCTGACTCCTCACCGCCGACAGCCACCGTCAACCGCCACCAGAGCCGCCACCTTTTCTCTAACATACGCCTCTTTTTATAACAATTAACGAACAACGGATAACCCGAACTGAGGAATTCCGGTGACTGTTACAATGAGACAATGAGCTCCCCTTCCCAGCAAGAAAATACCTCCATAGATTCCAAAGAGGAAGAATCTCGGCACCTTCTTACCGCTTCGCTGCCACAGTCAACGTCGCCGTTAATTAACGGCGATGCTGATGAAGGCGAAGAAGAATTCGTGTACGGATCTGGGGAGAAGATCCATGTCGTTGATTTCGATTCAGTACCGATCGACGGCGTTGATTATAGCACGGTGCCTCCATTTTCGTGGAAGAAGCTATGGCAGTTCACGGGTCCTGGATTTTTGATGAGCATAGCTTTTTTGGATCCGGGGAATTTGGAGGGGGATCTGCAAGCTGGGGCAATTGCGGGTTACTCGCTTCTATGGCTGTTGTTATGGGCTACTGTTATGGGACTGATGATCCAGCTACTGTCGGCGAGAATTGGCGTTGCAACTGGCCGGCACTTGGCAGAGCTTTGCCGGGAGGAGTATCCTAGATGGGCTGGGCTTCTACTGTGGTTCATGGCTGAGCTGGCTCTGATTGGAGCCGATATTCAGGAGGTGATAGGGAGTGCCATTGCAATTAAGATTCTCAGTCGTGGGGTTTTACCACTTTGGGCTGGTGTGCTTATTACTGCTTCTGATTGGTAAATTTTCCTTTACTTGCAGTTGTTTAGCTCAAAAGATCACTACTTTGCTTGAAAGCAGCATTTATTTGCCGATTGGATATGAAATGTACAGTCTATTCAATACTCATCAACTGGGATCATAATTTACTTTTGCATGTACTCCTACAGTACCAAATTTTGAAACTTGTGGTCTTAAACAATCCTTAAATTTGTATAGTTGAAAATCAAGTTCAATTGTTTCTAATTTGTGAGGTGGCATTTTTGTTGGAACGGACTAAAAAGGAGAGGATCAGAGGGGGTGGTATGTTTCTTCTTCATGGTGGGTAGGGTGGGGTGGGGGTGGGGGATAAGTGTCTTTCTGTTCTATTTAGAGACTTGTATGTAATGCAGGAATAAGTGCAAGAGTTAAAGAACCATTGGTTTGCATTAATAGTATTGGAATGAAATGGACTTGAATAGAGGGAATGGAATATGGATACAAAAAATTCATGTAGCCAACCCCATATTTTTGGGATCGAGGTGTAGTTGATTGGTCGATTTAGTACCTTTTAATGGAATTAATCTGCTTTGGTGTTCTGCTCTGCATCACATAACATCATTAATCTGAATTTACGTTTGCATAATCGCCTTGTTAATTGATCAATCTGTTGACTAGTTTTTCTTTTGTTCTGTTTCGTGAACAGCTTTCTTCTTTTGGTTCTTGAGAACTATGGGATAAGGAAGTTGGAAGCTGTATTTGCTGTTCTTATTTCGACTATGGCACTGTCCTTTGCTTGGATGTTTGGAGATGCCAAACCAAATGGGAAGGAGCTTCTAGCAGGTGCACTTCTTGGTCTAGTATTTGTTTAGTTTAATTACAGGACATTGGATCGGGTAGGTGCTGATATGATCTCTTTACAAATGCATTTCACTATCTTTACAGGTCTCTTGATTCCAAAAATAAATTCAAGGACAGTTCGGCAGGCTGTTGGAGTAGTTGGTTGTGTAATAATGCCTCACAATGTATTCTTGCATTCAGCTTTGGTGCAATCCAGAGAGATCGATTTGAAGAGAAAGGGGCAGATTCAGGAGGCACTGAATTACTACTCAATAGAATCCTCCTTTGCTCTTTTTATCTCCTTTATGATCAATTTGTTTGTTACAACTGTCTTTGCCAAGGGATTTTATGGCAGTGAGCAAGCTGGTAGTTTAGGCCTAGTAAATGCAGGGCAGTTTCTTCAGGACAAATATGGCGGGGGACTGTTCCCAATTCTCTATATTTGGGGCATTGGATTACTGGCAGCTGGCCAGAGTAGTACGATAACTGGTACTTATGCTGGGCAGTTTATCATGGGGGGTTTTCTAGATCTACGTTTGAAGAAATGGCTTAGGGCGCTGATTACTCGAAGTTGTGCCATTTTGCCAACAATCGTTGTCGCTCTGATTTTTAACAGGTCTGAATCATCACTCGATGTTTTGAATGAGTGGCTAAATGTGCTTCAGTCTATACAGATCCCTTTTGCACTTATTCCCCTTCTGACCTTGGTGTCCAAGGAGGATCTAATGGGTACTTTCAAAATTGGGCCTACTGTTGAGGTAAGTTGCTTTTCGCCATTATATTTGGTTTTGAGTTCATGTCTTTTACTTTCTAAAGATTTGACGTGAAACTGCCTCAAGAATGGTCAATGCCTTTATTAATTTATTTTCTCCAAGATAAACTATAATTATAAAATTCAAATCATCTTAGTTATTTTGGTGGCTTTGTGCGATTTCAATGTTAGAAAGTGCAGAATTTTTAAAATATTGGCGAAGAACGGAAAAAATCCAAAATTATAAAGTTAGCAAAAACAACCTAGTTTCTGATTAACACGATGAGTGTCTCATTTAGATAAATGTAAGCTGCTTGTTTGGTTCATAATAGCATAAATAGTTACACAATCAAGTCATTTTCTTGTGTTTCAGAGTAGGTATGCTTCTAGAAATTTGAATCATCTTACTTCTTTTAAGCTAGTTGTGTTTTGCTATGATACATGGGTCCTTCAATTATTTTGATGTAACCTGTACCGAATGGGCGTGAAATGGTATGAGTGTTTCGTTTTTGAAAATTTTTCTGAATATAATAAAGATTAGGTATACCTGCATGTACCCCTTTTAACCAGATTTCAGATATGTATCCACATCCTGGTCCATATATCGTAGGTACTATTTTCATTTCTTTTGATAATGGAGTATCTTAGTAAAAATTTACTGTTTTTTAATTTGTTTTGTCGTCGTAGCCAGCTTGACACAGCTATGACTAAAACAAACTACATAAAACGTACGGTGCTTTCAGAGTTATCTGGTTTATTCGTTAAAATTCTCACGGACTAAGTTAACCTTATTGCATGTGTGAAGCCGTTGTAAATTCTTTGACGTTTCAGCTTTTGTATTGTAAATTTTGGACTGTCTTGTGTCGTGTGCATTTTTTATGTGAATCCTATTTTGAACTGCCCATTTATTACTGTAGAGAGTTGCATGGACTATTGCTGTACTTGTGATGGTGATAAACGGCTATCTTTTGCTGGAGTTCTTTGTCTCTGAGGTCAACGGACTGCTGTTTGCTTTTCTGGTCTGTGCTGGGACTGCAGGTTATATTGCCTTCATTTTATACCTTATTTTACATGGGAGCGGCAATGTTTCCAATTGGTTCAACCTACTCCGCACAAAAGGATATAGCTCTGCTGGTCAATGAGACATCTAAGATAATACATTCCATCAAATCCAAACGTCGTAAATAGTCAATCACTACATTGCAGAGAGGCCATGGCTCGGGAAGTTTGATTACCGAAGCATTCTTTCATCTGAAGAGATTCCAATTCATCTGAAGAGATTCCAATTTCATTGTGCCCTAACTGTCATAATAGATGTCCAGAAATTGTCAGCATTTGCATTTAGCTGTAGGTTCCCCAAAAGAAATAATGCAGCAAACTATCCAGGATATTGACATCAGTTATAAATACAGGATGATGAAAGTATATAGTCCGCCGGATGAAGATATTTTTCATTGCAGGCGTAAACAATCCACAATATTGTATTTATCGAATAGAGATGCAGAAGAACTTGAAAGCCATAAATTTTTTGCAAGAGAATTTTCTATTGTGCAGTAATGTAATTTTTGGTTCAGCTGATTAGAAGTCACTTACATGAATACAAGTGAAGTGTTTGGATCTTTTCTTGTGGTAATCTTTTGATGTTTTACCATCTTTAGCTTTTCTTTTTCCTCTGTTTTATTTTATACCATGTTTTGGATGATGTTGATACTAAATTGAAGGAGTAAAAGGGAATCAATATTGTTAATGAAACATTTTGTGCTGCATTTGAATGATCTAGGCAGTGGCGGAGCCAGAATTTATATTGAGGGGTGTCAAAAAAATGTTGAAAGCCAAAAGCCAGGTTCAAACACCAGACGTCCAAATCAACGACCAAGGAGAGTTTTGCACTGAACTGATTCTTTACTTTGTGTTAAGAGGTGTCAACTTTAACATATATATATATATATATATATATATATATATAATCAAAATTTAATTTACCTATAATATAATTTTCCGACGGGGAAGTGTCACTTGACACCCCTCTGCCCCTGGATCTAGCCATTGTCAATTCTTCAATAAGAAATACAACCCCACACATACCACATCCCCGGGTCCCTAAGGAAAGGGTCGATGCTAATCATCGATTTAAATCATTATATTCTTAATATGAGATTTTCAAATTTATATTCAACAAGTTAATTGAGTTTTTCTTTTATCTTAAATATCTTGATACTCCCTCTGTATCACTGTATCATTTTATATGACACCCTCCGCATCATTTTATATGACACGATATTTAAAGAATTTTTTTTTTAAAACTTGACATATTTATGTTTTATGCCTATTTGTTACATCCTCTTGAATTGAGGATATTTCGGAAACAAATATTCTACCTTCACGAAATAAGAATAAAGTCGCATTACCGTACTGATACGTTGTTGATGTTGTGGAGTTGTGGTTACTATAATTTGAAATCAAAACGAACCTGCATGTGCAGAAAATGCAAGAGACTCAAGCACATGTAAGTTGAAGATCATGGAGCTGAATTTTATCATCAAATATTTCGAAACCTATCGATATTGCTTTTGATGATTGACAGATCAAAATATTCCTCCGCTTTATGACATAAAAGGAAAAAAATGAACAGAATAAATACAAATGATGGTCCCCCATCCGCAATCACCGACGCTGATATTGTTGTTACTTCATTTGACAAGATCTAAGGTCTTGTTCATATTAAATCAAAAAAAATATCTTTGAGAAAATACAGGTACAACAATGGTGAATTCTCCATCCTCGGAGCACAATGGTGATGTTGTAATCAACAAACATGAACCCGAAGATCGAGAATCCAATCGTCTATTATCTGATGGTGATGGTGATGGTGATGGTGATAAGGTTAGAAATAAAATATTGGCCATTGAAATAGACACAGCTGAGGGTGTTGATGTCGTCCCAAATTTTTCATGGAGGAAGCTATGGGAGTTTACAGGGCCAGGATTTTTAATGAGCGTTGCATTTCTCGATCCAGGGAATTTAGAAGGAGATTTGCAAGCTGGAGCTATCGCGGGTTACTCGTTGCTATGGTTGCTTATGTGGTCTACTTTCATGGGTTTGCTAATTCAGCTCTTGTCTTTGAGGTTGGGTGTAGCTACGGGACGACACTTGGCTGAGATCTGCCGGGAGGAGTATCCAAATTGGGCCAGGATTTTGCTTTGGTTAATGGCGGAGGTGGCATTGATTGGAGCTGATATTCAGGAAGTTATAGGAAGTGCTATTGCTACTAAGATACTTAGTGGAGGGGCTGTTCCTCTTTGGGGTGGTGTACTTATTACTGCTTCTGACTGGTCAGTTTTCCTTTTACTTTTGGTTTCATTTCATGTTTCCTTTTGTTATAAAGATGATGTCCCAGCCAATTTGCGAGTACCTCGACATATTTCATTGGATACCCTACTAACTTATTATGATAGAAGAAAATGTATTGTAGTACTTTTGTTTGTGCTAGGACTTAGCCCCTGCTGTAGCAACCCAAATTTCTCAATACGTAAGGAATCCAAATAACAACTGAGAATTAGAATAGCTGGGTGATAGTGAACAATACTAATGGAGAACTCTAGAGCAAAATATTTGTAGCGAGTCTTAGAAAAACATGGGAAGAAGGCATTTAAAAGGAGATGAGATACTAGAACATACAAGGGAGATGGGATGATAATATAGACTATGCGTAAGCTTCAGCCTAATTCGCATATGTCTATCACTCCTGAAAGGCACGCTATTTATCAACCTGGATCCCACACATAACTGTGATGTGAAAAAAGTTATAATTTGAGCTTGGCATACCAAGCTTTGTATGTGATCATTGAAAGAGACAACTCGAGCTATCCTAACCAAAAGAGTTGAACACTTGGATTTCATCAAAACTATGGCTCAGGGTTGCTAACTTAACTGCCGGCTTGTTTCATCATAACCACTTAAAGTAGTATTGGGATGCTTTGCTAGTACGGGTCTCAGCCCATCCATAACACCTACTCTCACATAGTATTTGGCGCCCACATTACTGATTGTTAGACCACAACCTTGGATATTGTTTCCCTTCTTTTCTTGTTATTCAATCCTTTGAAATCGAAAATATGTTAGTTTTTGATGTCTTGCCTTACAAAATATGAACAAAACTCTATACTGAATGTTCTTTGGAACATATGGATTGGTTACTCAGCTGACAATGATTGTTTTGTTTGGATAACAGCTTCATCTTCTTATTTCTGGAAAATTATGGAGTTAGAAAACTAGAAGCATTTTTCGCTGTTCTAATTTCCACTATGGCATTATCATTTGCCTGGATGTTTGCTGACACTAGGCCTAATAGCAAGGAACTCATAATAGGTCAGAATCAGGCTTTCACGTATACGTTTCTTTAATTCTGTAGTCTATATCAATACTGTGCCTACATAAAATTCTGTAGCTGGAACATTTTTCAGGTCTTTTGCTACCTAGACTCAGCTCAAAGACAATTCAGAAAGCTGTTGGAGTTGTTGGTTGTGTCATAACTCCTCACAACGTATTTCTATACTCCGCTTTGGTGCAGTCGAGAAAAATTAATACCAAAAAGAAAGAGAAAGTGCAAGAGGCACTGAACTACTACTCAATCGAGTCCTATGTTGCTGTATTTGTTTCATTCTCTATCAATTTGATGGTAACATCTGTGTTCGCTAAGGGTTTTTATGGAACTTCGCGAGCTGATAGTATAGGCCTAGCAAATGCAGGGAAATATCTTCAAGAAAGGTATGGTGGAGGGTTGTTCCCAATTCTCTACATATGGGGCATTGGCCTTTTGGCAGCTGGTCAAAGTAGCACCATGACAGGTACTTATGCTGGACAGTTTATAATGGGAGGCTTTCTGAATCTACAGATGAAGAAATGGATACGGTCAGTGATTACGAGGAGTTGTGCCATTGTGCCAACCATAATTGTGGCCATCTATTTCAACAGATCAGAAGATTCACTCGATGTTCTGAACGAATGGCTAAATGTTCTTCAAGGCATGCAGATCCCATTTGCTATCATTCCTCTTCTAACGTTAGTGTCAAATGAGAAGATCATGGGAGTCTTCAAGATTGGGAAGCTCATGGAGGTTAGGCATCAAAATCCCTACTATACTGATTTATAATAGAAATTGCCTTTTTTAACGTGCCTTTTAGCACGATGATGATCCTTTCTACGCACTAAACTGTAACATGTTTGTCTTGCATATAGTTAATTCGCTCTCGTTCATATAGCTTATAGGCTAGAATGTGTTTATACAGAGGCATTTTTGACCCTTTTCCGTTGAGTTTAAGACAGAGGAGTATCTCATACAGTTCAATTCTTGATTGCAGAGAACTGTGTGGACAGTAGCTGCCCTGGTAATAATGATCAATGGCTATGTCATGTTGAGCTTTTTCCTTTCTGAAGTTAATGGCCTGCTGTTTGGTTTTGTGGCTTGCCTGGGAGCTTCTGCATATGTGGCTTTTCTTATTTATCTCATTTCCCAGCGTCATAGCCATGCAGAGTTGAATGGTTTTACTCACCTTACAAATTGAGTTAACAGCTTGAACCTATAACCTCCTAGTCACATGGTCCTTGTGGTCCGGCCTTCTCCTAGACTCCGTGCATATAGGGAGCTTTAGTGCACCGGGCTGCCCCTTATTAAAACTTAACAGGGCCAGGGAAATGGCAGAACAGGAGAATACATTTGTAAACGAAGAGTTCTTGATTGTGATAACAGCACCAGGAGCTATGACAAAAGCTGAGCTCCTTATTGAAGTGTCTCATTATTACAATATCAAGATACCAGGGAATCAGGCATGAAGATTTATGTGATTTAGACTGCCGCACTCGTACTGGATTCTTCGAAAATACATAGCTTTTGGAGGATTGATACACACCCCATAGTACTTTAGTGATAAATTACGATACACATTAAGTGAATTTCTCAATACAAATACAAAGTTTTGGTAACTATTGAGTTTTGTCAAAATCGTAACTAGAATTCTAGCTCCGACCTTGTCTGTAACCAGAACTATATATATTGGTTCCTCTCTCAATGTATTTAGGTTAAGTCCACTTGACTTGTATTTGACATTTGAATATATGTATATCAATATCATCTTCTCCCTCTATTTCCAAGTTTGTTTAATTTTCCAAAGGTCAATCTAACTAATTTTTGAAGCTAAATCAAATTAAATTAAAAAATACATATTATATGTTGGTCAAAGTTTATTCAATTTGACTTTGAAAAAAAAAAATGTGACGAGTAACTTGAGACGGAGGGAGTGACAAATATGTATATCGACATTTGTAACAGTCGATGTTTGATTTTTCTATAAGGAGAAATATATTCTAATATTTAATTCGAGCTCCATCAAAATTCATCATTTATTGGACTTCCTTTTGAAAATTATAGTGAAAATTTTTTACCAGAAAGATCCTAAGTTGGGAAATATATTCAGTGAAACCTTGTGTAAAAGAGTACTAATATTCTCCTAAAAATATTTTTGAAAGAAATATATTAAGAAAATATTTTTAAAAGATTTGGTCAAGTACTAATTATTATTTAAAAGTATTTTTTAAATTTATTGGTCAAACATGAAATGTTACTCACCAAATACTCTTTCCTAAAAGCAATTTTGGAAAAATATTTTTCAAAGTAAGCAGATTGTACAAGTTTGACCAGACAAGCTATATGTGTGGAATAGAAAATTAAGCTAATTTCTCTCTTAAATTAGTTTTTTTATAGGTTTAAATTTTGTAAAATTTGTCAAAAATAAAAAATAAAGCTAATCAAAGTAAAACAAGTTCTATTTTTAAGAGTGTTTAGGAAGTTAAAAGTATTTTCTTTTTCTCTCTTAAAAAAATATTTATTCTAGATAGTTGAAATGTTTTATCAAATTTTTAGATTAAAAAAATATTTTTTTTAATAATTAAAAAACTAGACTATTTCCTCGAAATTATGTGTATTGTTTTTTGCTATAAAAGATGAGAAATGTATTAATTACTCAATGTAAATATTAGAGTGAAATATTATTAATATATTAGTATAAGGAAATTATTTTTTTGAGTCAAACCATTCACTATCATCCTTTAATTCTTTTGTTCACATGTGAATTATAATGGAATTGATAATTCTAGTACATTATGTACCCCTTCTTGGAAGTTTAACACTTTCCATGAAGTTTAACACTTTCCATGTATACAATTTTCAATTGTACAAATAAAATTGGTAGAATTTCTAAATCATTTTAAATTTAGAAATTTATTTTATTTTAAAAAGGTAAAGTAAAATTAACTCTAAAGTTGACACGTTTTATTTGACTTTCTTGAATTATTAGTAATTTTTATAATTTTTCTAAATTTGGTTATTTGATAAGTTTTATCGCTAGAAACTGATGTGGCAAAGCGATTCTTTTTGGACAATAAATTTTTTTTTTTTGGAAAAACAAACTTTTGACTGTATTTTCTCCAGACTAATTTTTCTTTATTAATAAAAAAAGTAAACTCGATTCGATCTCTATCATTTTGAAAAAATAAAATTTTAGTTTTGTTAAACATAATGAAGCACCAATAGTGTGTTTATTTCTTCTTTAGAGATGTAATGGCTATTTATTTTAATAATTAACCTTGGTAAATACATATTAATACCAAATCACTGATTACTCGCAAAAATCGTCTAAAAGTGAGATCAAATGAAATTGATTTTGTATTTTATTTGAATGTTAATTCAAACGTGATTGAGTTGTGTTAAAACTATTATTCCTTTTCTATTGAATGTTAATTCAAACTTAATTGAGTTGGGTTAAAAGTACTATTACTCCCTTCAATGTCAATTTAAACGTGACTGAGTTATGTTAAAATTATTATTCTCTCCTTTCACTTTTACTTGTATACTATTTCAAATATAAATTTTAATGTATAAAAATATTTTTATTTTCATATTAAACTGATAATGTTAATACGTTCTTTGAATTTATTAAAAATTTAATAAAGATAATAATTTCTCCTATCTAACAAATTAAACTTTTTATGAGGCGTTAAATAACATAATATAAACAAAAGATTGAATTAACTGATGCAACACAAAGTCCAAACTTAGTTACTACTATTTAAATTGGCAATTATCTGAAATACTTGACATCGGTGTCTGTGCTTGTGCGGATTCAATATATTTTTTTTGTTTTAATTCAGGTGATGTAGATAGAATTTAGAGAATCAATTTAAAATATTGTGACGTAAGATATTTTTTTAAAATATTTTAAGTTATTATTATCATGATGAGTAATATTTTTTAACACTAAAATTATGATAAATAAATTATAACGGAATAACCATAAAAATTACGAATATATCCTCAAACTTTAATTATTGTCGACTTGCTGTCTGCTTGAACAACTTTAATTATCACAGTTAGTAACATTTTTAATACAAAAGATAAGACAAACAAATTACAACAAAATAACCACAAAAAGTTATGAATATACCTTCAAGCTGCTCAAGCAACAATGTTGATCTGTTGTCTGTTTGAGTAGCTTTAATTATCATGATTATCAATATTTTTTAACATTAAATATAAGATAAACAAGTTACAATTGAAGATCCATAAAAAATTACGAATGCACCCTCAGGCTACTCAAGTTGACATGTCGATCTGCTATCTGCTTATCATGATGAGCAACATTTTTTAGTACTAAAAATAAGACAAATACGTTACAATGGAAGAACTATAAAAATTATGAATGTACCCTCAAGTTATTTAAATAGACATATCGAGCAGCTATCTGCTTGAACAGCTGCAACAAAATTGCCAAAATAGCTCTGGGCGGCAAGCTAGCATGTCGACAGCTGCTTCCCATGACACCTCTATAGTATAGTAATTAAGTTGACAACAATTTGCATCAGGGCAAAATTACATATGACGATTTAACAAATCAAATTATACTACTAAAAATAAGAAAATCAGTGATGAATTTTTTATAATTAAAATAAAAGAATTTATGCTAATTTTATTTAGCTAAATTGTTTTTCGCAAAAATTAAATATTTAAGTATTTGTATTGGATTGAACTATATAATTTTAAATTTGAAATCGCTATTTTTTTTTCCATAACCTCTTTCGATAATCAAAATCTTTGCTTCATGAAGTATTAATAACACGTTTATTATATTTTTCATGTTAATTTAATATATTCAATGGTATAATTATTTTCATGTCAATTTTATAAATAGTTATGATTGACCACGCGAGATATTATATTATATTATATTATATAACTTAAGTACAATTCATAAGTGGGACCAGATGAAAACTATTTTTGTATTTCATTTGAATGTTAATTCCAACGTGGTTACGTTGAATTAAAATTATTACTCTTTTTATATTTTAAATGTTAAGTCAAATATGATTGTGTTGTGTTAAGATTCTTATATTTTTATTTTACTTTTACTTATCTACTATTTAGAAATAGATTTTAACTTAGATTCTATTATATGGTATTGTTTAAATCTATCGTTACGTAACGATGAAAAGATAAATCTATCGTTACATAACGATGAAAAGATTAATTTTATGTAACGATCGATTTGGCGTGATCAAGTCGTTATTTTTAAATTTTCTTGTTATTATTGTCTTTACTTATTATTTAATAACTAGATTTTATCACTTATTTTTTTTTTATAGTAGCTCTACTTTGTATCCTACAATTTCTTGTAGATTTATGATTCTTATGAATATGCGATATCATGTACCGATGGAAAACGATACAATCTATCCAAATATTATATTCATTAAACAATTCAATATGAAACGATACAATATAATATGTTATATTCTATTATGAAACAATGCATAACAACCATCCAAGTTGTTGATCGATTTGGGGTGATCGAGTCGTTGCCTTAAAATTTTCTTTTTATTTTGTCTTTATTTATTTTTTACAAATTCGATTTTACCATTTATCCTACTTTAATATATAGTAGCTCAACCCCGTACCCTACAATTCTTGTAGGTTTATCATTTAGATTATAGATATACGATATTATATACTGACGAAAATCGATGGAGAACAATATAATCCATCCAAATATTGTATTTATTAAAACAATCTAGTATGATACGATACATTATAATACGATATACTCTATTTTGAAACAATGCATAACAACCATCCAAACTTGTTTAAATTATCGTTAGATAACGACAAAAACTCAATGATATACTCTTATTTTGAAACAAATGCATAACAACCATCCAAACTTGTTTAAATTATCGTTAGATAACGACAAAAACTCAATGATATACTCTTATTTTGAAACAAATGCATAACAACCATCCAAACTTGTTTAAATTATCGTTAGATAACGACAAAAACTCAATAATATACTCTATTTTGAAACAAATGCATAACAACCATCCAAAATTGTTTAAATTACCGTTAGATAATGACAAAAACTCATTTTACGTAATGGTCGAGTCGTTACCTATACATCTTGTCTTTATTTATTATTTACTAATTCGATTTTATCATTTATCTTACTTTGTTTTATAGTAGTTCTATCTCGTACATTATAATTTTTTATAGATTTATCATTCAGATTATGTATATACGATATTATGTACATACGATATTATGTACCGATGAAAATCGATAAAAAATGATATAATCTATCCAGATATTATATTCATTAAAACAATTTCAGTACAATACAATATAACCGATACAATATAATATGATATACTCGATTACAAAACAACATATAGCAACCACCCAAACAAGATGTAACCTAAGATGGTATAGTTATTTTTCATGTCAATTATAATGCAATATAAATTAAATGTAATTTACATATATTAAATTTGAAATACATCAAGAGTCCTGATTCATTACTAATATTTGAATGGGAATTTTTTTTAAAAAAAAAAAAACTTTAGAAAATGGCAGAGCTGTTTAAGTCAGTAGAATACAAATTTCTAAATATTGCATGAGATTGTGATACAGTGTTTCTCTTCTTCTCTAACTCTTCAATCTCTTCCCATATTTATCTCTTCTTTAACCATATTTAAACACTGATTAATTGGCCCTTAATTTTTCTAAATTACCCAAAATTACCCTCTTTGATTATGTTTAATAATTCTTTTTAGAAGAATCCAAAAACTCTATTTATAGAACCCCAAAGAAATAGGGTAAAGTAAAACCCCTTTTTTTTCTAACAAACCAAAAATCTCTGTAACGCCGATCATGGAGGAACAATGGAGAATGCCGGGAAACAACTCCGGCAACTCACTTAGCCGGAATGGGTTTGCAGAATTCCATCCTCGTAACCCCAGAAACAGTCTTTACCCTGACCAGACTCATGATCTTGAATCTTTGTTTAGCAGTCTGAGCCTTCAAGGTGATCGCTTTTCTACGCCGCCGTCTTTACGTGTTCCTCCGGTGAATTCAGCGGTGGGGAATCTTTTGGACGATGAATTTTTGATGGGGTTTAGAGCTCAAGAAAGTCTCAACAATGCTGCTCAGTTGCAGGGTTTAATCCGGGCCCAGAATGGAATTGATGGGGCCCACCAGAATCTGAATGTGGGCCCGGGTCTTCTGAATCTACCTGGTGCTGGAATTCGAGCACAGCCATGGTTCTTTCCAGAACCATGTAGTGAAGATGACTACTTGAGACTTAACTATGAAGTGGCCAACTACAATGGCGGTTACCCTTTTGCTGATCCTTTCTTGCCAAACACGGCACCGTTGATCCCTAGGGAACCCATTGGCCAGTTCCCACTTCTGTCTTATAATTATACCAACAATTATCTGGGAAGAAATTTGAACTTTGGGTCACCCAATTACTGGGGGACATCCAATTCGAAATTTAAGTATAGCCAATCTGCTTATGAATTGAGAGGAAAAGTGGTTCATTTGGCTAAGGATCAACAAGGAAGCAAATTGCTCCAGGCTAGGCTTGAGAGAGGAAATATCGAAGAAATTCGAAATGTTCTTAGCGAATTGATCGACTCTGTTGGTGATTTGATGAAGAGTCAGCCTGGGAGTTATGTAATTCAGAAGCTTTTTGTTGTATGTAACGAAGAGCAGAGGACTACTATTATTCAAGCAATAGTAAGAAATACCCATCAATTTATTGGTATCTGTTTCAGCCAACATGGGTATGTGTAATTAAATAAATTCTCATTTTTTTCAATCTATCGACTCGTGGAATTACACTGTATTAATGTTTAAATTACAATTTGTGTTACCAGGGCTCGAGCTATGCAGAAATTGTTGGACAACCTTAGTACTCCGCAGCAAAGATCTTTGATTTTGTCTGCTATAACACCTGTTGCTGTTGCATTGACTAATGATCAAAATGGTCAGCACGTGATACAATATTGTGTGAAGACATTCTCTATTGAGTACACCAAGGTAAACAATTCATAATCTGTTTAAATATGTGATTGGAATTGTCTTTTTTCTTCCTGTGTGCCCCACCTTTTTATTAAATTATTGGTATTGACATTGTGGCTTTATTCTCTGTCTTTATGAATAAAGAAAACAGTTTAAAAGTTTGATTTTTTGTTATAAAGAAACTGCTTTTGTTTCAGCTAGTTGTCTGGTAGGACTAAGTGGTTCATCCGTGGGCAAAAAATTAACGATTTATGTATGATTTAATTATCTTTTAAGTGGTTCATCCGTTGGTGAAAAATTAACGATTTATGTATGATTTAATTACTTTTTTTAATGTATATTTAGTAGATGTTAAAGGGGAAGACTTAATATCCACGCGCACTTACTTTTTTTTTTTCATGTGCGCGTGGGTTCAAACCCCACAGCCACCATGTCTCTCTTTCTTTTAAGACATCTCGTGGGTTTTTGGTTCTCGCCGCCCTCATAAGGCTCAAGTGAGCTGCCAGATGAGGGATCGAATCCCATAGGCAGCATCATTTTTCTTGTAGGATTTCACGGGCTTTTTGTTGCTGTTGTTGTTGTTTGTATACTTTTTCATATTTTGAACTCCCTTAGTGAAAATTTTGCCTCAACGACCTGTTGTCTGCGCTAATTTTTGCACTTCTTCATGTCAAAAAATGGTCTTTCTGTCATATGTACATGTAATGAAGATTATAGTTGTGTGCTTAGAAGGTAATGAAGATTATAGTTGTGTGCTTAATTATAGTTGTGTGCTTTAGGAGGTAATGAAGATTATGGTTGTGTGCTTAGAAGTAGCGATAGCGAGCATATGAACTGGTATTCTGTGTTAGGATATTGTGTGAAATAAATTTTGTAGCTAATATAGTTTTTAAGTATGCATGTAGAAGAGTGTTTCAATATCTGTACTCATGCAATTTACAACATGGAAAAGTTAGCTTGTGTACATGGAGGCAGCTTAAGATTCTGAAGTCATTGAGTTGTTTTCTTTTATATATGTACCATATTTATCCTTTTTTTATGTATATATGTGTGCATATGTTAAGTTTGAGCATGCAACCCTTTTGCATCTGTAATAGGCAGAGTAAATGGCTAAATGAAGAATTTCTTTGAACATTAGGAGAGAGTTGCAAAGATTTAGTGCCATCAGCTTTTGTTGTAGAAGACATTCCTCTAACGACATGCTATGCCCGTAGAACTTTTATATACCCCTCTCCGTTATGAAAAGAATGGTCTACTTTCCTTTTTAGTCTCTTTAAAAAAGAATGACCGCTTTTCTTTTAGGAAAAAAGCTTTACTTTCAACTTTCCACGTGACATATTTAAGCTCACAAGATTAAAAGGACATTTTTGTACATTTGACCTAACTTTAATTTAGGACCACAAGATTAAAGTTTTTTTTATTTTCTTGAAATTTGTGCCTAGTCAAACTAGGTCATTCTTTTTTAAACAGAAAGAGTATTTCACATTACTCTTTCTTATATAAAACAAGGGATACAGAATGCTTAGTCCTTCTTTCTGTTGTTGTCTTGGATCCACAATTAATCCTACGGATCCTTAGGATTGGTATATTCTTTTCTATCCTGTAGTTTGTAGTTTCTCTGAATCAAGCCATAACAGAGCTTTCCTACAGACGATCTTTCTCGGTGCATAAACGAGGCTTAGCCTTCGAAGTACCGCATAAGCAAGAAAGCCAATAGACCTTGAATAGCCTGTAAGAAAGGACTTATGAAGAGGATTTTACTATAGTATCAAATCCACATATAAATCATGTATGCAAGTTGGCACAGCGCTTTCGCTTTAAAAAAAATGGTGCTCATTTGGTTTGCGCGGTCAAATCGGCTCTCCTGCATGGGATAGTTGTTTGAAATTTATTTACTTAATCTAAGAATGGAGACTTCTACTTGGGCGGATACATTTGAGTCAATGGTCATTCGGAAACAGACTCTTTATCTCTATGAGGTAGTGGTAATGGTAAGATCTGCGCATACTCTATCCTCCCCAAACCCTAGGTATGTTGTTGTTGTTCTAATCTAAGAATAGAGACTTTCAAGCAGTTTTGTAAAAGGCTATCGCCTTGTCGCCAATGGGTACCTCTATTTTTTCCTCGTTCTTTTGACTTTTGTTCTTTTTTTTCTCATTCAAGTTCTAGACTTTTAGTATATTCTATCTATATTCAGTTTTTGAATTGGAATATTTGCTAATAATTATTGATATTGAGATGTTGATTATCTATACATGCAATAAATATTTTTCTTTTTGGTATGAAATTAACAATGCTATGTGAGTGAATATTTAGCCCTTAAGGTTTAACATATTCACAAGATGAATGTCATTATTAATCGTGTTGCGCATATAAGGCACTTGGCTATGGTTTTGTGCACCATCTTAGTGTTGATTCTCCATTTTTAAATTTATTTACTGATCAAGAAAATATGGATCTTCATAACACATGATTACACAAGATTTAAACTAATCATACCCAAGAGGGTGCAAACAACACAATAAGAGCCGTTTGGTTCAAATCAATTGTCATCTGAGAAACATAATCCTAGGATTATAATCAGGATAGACAATCCTACCTTCTGTATGGGATAAGATAATCTCATGATCTTGGGATAAATTTTATCCTGGTTTTAGGTAATGCATACAACCAAACACTTGACAATTTTGATCCCAAATTTATACTGAGGTAACTCCCCTAATCCCTGCAATCAAATGGCTCCATAGAGGATTAAATGAAGGAAGCTTCCTTGATATGGTTTATTCATGTTTTATGTAAAATTCCATATGCACTAGTGTCCCTTAGATGTGACAATATGATAGTTGAAGATAATCAAAAGCGACTAGATGGATCAAAAATCGCATAGAAGTCAATCAAAATAAATCTACAATTCTAATCAATATAGATTTACCTAAGAGCTGAATACAATGGAAGTAAAGAGTAATAACAGTTTAGATGAGAATAAGTATGAATATTTAGTTCTAAAGAACCATAATTTGCCTTAAATTATCTAGTAATGGAACGAAGTTGACCCGAATAATGCTTAATAGATACAGAGTTACATGTAGCTTCCTCCTCCAAATTTGAGATCAGAGGTTCATTGATTGATTGATTGATTGTGTACTGATGGACCAGCTAACTTTTTGCTTTTATAGAATAGTAAGACTACAACAAAATGTCATATGAGAGTTGTGATTTATAAGATGTATAATTTCATTAATTTCTGTTGGTTATTCTTCTTCTACCAGCTGTGTCGGTATAATTCTGTAAGTAATCATTTCTCTAGAAAGCTTTTCTACTATACTTACTGAAGATGTCATGTCTGCAAGTTCGTGTTATAACTTATATATATGCTTTATTCATATTATTGTTGAATATAAATAAATCCATGCTTACAATCAATCTCATGTCCCTTTTCTCTGTATAGGTGTTTCCTTCTGTATATTGCCTCTTCCATTAGCTAGATTAGTGCTCCTGTTTAATTTTTGTTTTTGCCTGAAACAACTATCTCACAAATGAATTGCATATTGCAGCATCTTCTCAATGAAATTGCAAATAACTGCTTTGAAATTGCAACCCAAAAAAGCGGGTGCTGTGTGCTGCAGTCATGTGTGGAATCTGCTCATGGAGAACTCAGGGATCGCCTAATTACTGAGATACTGACCAATGCAGTGCAGCTATCAGAAGATCAATATGGGTATGACTCATTTTCTTTTTCTTGTGCTTATGTGATATGTGAATGTCAAGTTGCTATATAGGTCTAATTGCTTTTACGTTCCATTTCATCTAGCAACTATGTGGTGCAACATCTTGTGGGACAGAACTTACCAAGAGTTACAGACACTTTACTGGATAGGCTTCAAGGAAACTTTGTGACTCTTTCATGCAATAAGTATGCCAGTAATGTTGTTGAGAAAATCATTGTGGAATCAAGAGAAGACCAGTCCACTAGAGTTATTACCGAGCTGCTCAGAAGTTCATGTGCTTCAATGCTACTGGTGGACGCTTTTGGCAACTTTGTCATCCAGAAAGCACTCAATGTTGCAAAGGTAAGTTTTAGTTCACGCAATTCCTTGGTCTATGACCCTGCTTATCGTATAAGAAACAAAATGAGCAATGCTTGTGCAGTAAAACAATTCTCAAGTGTTATGAGCTATTTATACTCAATATTGCAGAAGATAATATGAAGGGAAACCCCAGAGCTAATTCAATTTGCACTGATGAAACTTGTAGTATTTATCTTCTCATGGTTTAGATGTTCTCATGTATGAGGGTAATCAAGTATCTCTTCGGTCCATTATATATTTAGAAATCCAAAACTTGTGCCAAGCTATGTTGTTTATGTTCCTCGGGTAGTTTATTACTCACAAAATTAGCAACCTCTAGAAATAGACTTGTAATAGCCAGTAGTGGATGTGATAATCGTATCTATGTGTGCTTAAATGATCAGCTTTGTCTCCATCCATTGGATCTCATGAAAGCGTCTCTTAGTTTTTTTTCCTTCCGTCACTCCTTTTCTTCCTGGAAAAAGATATGTCACATCATCTGAAACATGAAAAAATTCACATTTAATCAATGTAGGATCTGTATTTTATGCATTTATATAGCTTACATGTTGTATAGGATCTTGTCAACCTTTCTCAGTGCCTACTCTGTTGCAGCAGTATTGTAATGTTTCTTACCTCTGCGTCACTCGTGCTCTGATACTAAAGCTTGTGCATCTTGTTAAATTGACTGAGCAGGGGCATGTCCTAGCTGCTTTGTTTGAGCTTATCGAAGTGAATGCTGCATCCATGCGCTGCAATGTCTATGGGAAGAAGATCCTTGATCGGCTGGGTAACAGGAAGGACTTTCTGCATCATGCAAGATTCTACAAGTTAGCTCGCCCGTAGCTGGCACTGCTACTGTGCCTTCATTCTTTTGATTCGTCTGATGATGGAATTTCAGTGTTTTGTAAGAACATTTGTTCTTTCCTATGTTGTTTGTTTTTGCTTATGTATGTGTGTCTTGTAGGAGCATAAAGCTTGTGTATGCAAGCCAGAGCCTCAATGTGATTTATAATGCTCTTAGGAATTGGTACAGTGTACTTTTTGATACCATCGTTGTTGGTTTGTTATACCATAATTGTTGGTTGTTATATCATATCATATAGAATCATGTAAACCTTTTTGTTGAATAAGTTTCGTTTTGGTTGGATTGAAATCATGTGATTTGAACTTCTCTTTTGTTTGCTTTCTCAAAAATTTACTTCTTATTCAATCTTACTGTGGTTCGTCTTCTTTTTTTCTGCAAAAATTTAAAATGATAGTTTTTGTTTTAAAAACAAAGTATTATACTTTATGGGTTAATTTTACACCACAAATCTTGCTTTTGTTTCTGTTTTGTGGATATTCTGTCAAACATTATTAGAGGTTGTACGGAAAATTCGCAAAATTTTCTTTTTAAAAAAACTTATTTAGATACAAAATAATGAATTTTGTAAAATTCTTTTTTTTTTTTTTGCCTAGTTCTCTTATTATATAAGGGAGCGCGGGGAAGGCACCTCTTTTGTTGATGAGCTTGCTTTATCTCAAACTTCCTCTTATTGCGAATTTAAATGGCTATTTTTTTTTTGTTCTATTTTAATGTAATTGGTGTATAATTTCTTCAAAATTATGGAACCTATTTTAACTATAATATTTAATTTTAAATTCATATATTTTAACTATAGCTTCGTTATTTTGAGTGTCAATAATATTTATGTGTTTTTGAGTAAAAAATCAACAATTAATGACAAAATATTTTAATTAAAGATGAACTACTACAACACAAATGTATATGTATATCTTTTAGAATTTATGTTGGAGTAAATTTTTTTAAAATTATCTCGTATTTACTTGTTATCATATGTTTTTTTAATTATTAGTCGTTATTTTTGTTCACGTTCTCTTTCTCTTCGTTTCTAGTTTTTCATATCTAGTTTTTTCTGGTTATGAATTTTTGTGACGAGGGTTTCCAGGAAATAACTTCTCCTCCCCAGACTCCACTTGTGAAATTCCACTAAATATATTATTGTATTTAACTCAAAATTAATCAATATTAATAATATTTATTTTACACTTAAAGTCAAGGCTTGATTGAACTAGATTTATAAATCCTAATAAAAATCATATTTCAACCTTGCCCCAATAACGAATCGAGCTGGATTGATCCCCTGAGCTTAACCAATTTTTCCAGGTTGTTCTGGACAAGTTGTTTTCTCGACAGACCCTCGAAAATAACCTTAGATTAGCTACTTGAATAAATAAGCCAAATTAACTCACATTTCATTTTGCAATCCAAAAAAATAAAGAAATGAGCTGATCTACACTAACAAACTGCAAATTTTATTATTTTATAAAAATCCAAACCCCAATACATCTAACATGTTAAAAATTGACAAATCAAAACAAAACAAAAAATTACAAAAGACAGCTCAAAAGAAGAACCCCATTTATTTATTGGTAATACAAATATTTATTTTTTGTCTAATCTTTACCACTATATATATAATCACTTCGAAAACACAATATGTAAAGACCACATTTGACCACTTAGATATTTAAATTTAATTTAAGGACATTTAGGTTTGCCCTTAGAATTCTTCTTGTCCCTGTAACAAGGGCACTCATGTTTGTTTCCATAAGTTCCAGAAGGCACACATTTGCATTCTGCACAGCAAATTCCACAATATTTCAAGCACCTGTCTGCAAGTCCTGCCTTTGAACACCTTTGTTTGCACTTTGAATCACAAAAACCTAAGAAGAAAAAAAATATTATATAATTGGAGAGTATGATTTAAAACATTTATAAAAGGGGAAAGAAAGAAAAATTCAAGTGTA
>DF358268.1:18595-29081 GCA_000787875.1 Solanum virginianum
GGAGTAGCATCCGATACTTCTATGCCGGAAATCGGAAGTCTAACAGAATCAGATGCGATTTGAAAGAACCCGGTAGCAGCAGCAGCAGTAACAGCAACAGTCAGCCGGAAACAAGTACCGGAATCCAGCTATATAGGGATATTGAGAGGTATATTGACCTAATCACTCAATTAATTGCTAGAATTCTTTTTTGTCGCGGAACTTAAGCCAATCCGACTTTGTGAAAGTTAAGTGGTTTGATTGAACGTTTGATTCTGCTTGGTGTAACTTTTCCTTCTATTGAAGAATTAGTGAGCAAAATTAACATGTCCGATTCTCAGCAAGATAAAAACACTAGGTGCTTTTTTTTTTTCATCTGTTCTAGCGTAGCCTTGGTGGACAGTGTTTGCTGGCATTTGTTGCTGATGGGAGGTAGCCTTGGTGGACACTATAGTTATCAAAGAAAAGGCAAAAAGAGAAGTTAACATAAGAAGTGCTCCCTCTGTTTCACATGTTTCACCTTATGTGACATGATCTGGAGGTGTGAAATTACCTATCGGTGTGGATTGGACATAAAATATTCAAACTGTTTTGAAATAAGATTTACATATTCAGAAATAAACAGAAAGAGTCGTGTAAGTCAATACTGTTGACAGTTCAAAGTATTTGGAAAATTGTGGTTGAAGAAAGTGCGACAAAGACAGTATTTGTAGTTAAATTGAACAAGTTTCTATACGAATAGACTGCTGCTCTTTTTTTCTTTTTGTTTAAAAAATGAATCGTATAATGATGACAAGCTTCTCAATTGGATAAAAGAAAGGTCCATAAATATAGTCGGCGACATAGTCTTCCTTGTCCATCTCTCTGTCCCTAATAAGCAGCACAAATGCATAATAATGAGCTTGTAAAATGATATGAATGGCTTGAAGAAGATCAGACATAGTTTCCTCCTTGTGCTACTGCCTAAGGTAATTGTGCAGTAGGACTAAAAGATTGGCAGAAAACCCAGGACAACCCCCCAAAATTTGCCTTTTTGAAGCAAGAATAACTGTTAAGGATAGAAATACAGAACAAGAAAGATGACCAGAAAAAGGAATTGCACATGCCAAAGTTGGCAATCAAGGAAAGGTGACTTTTTTAATATGATCCCATTCTTACTAGAACCTTATGTCTTATACACGCTGACTTACTATCAAGGCTCTTAACCTTTTCATGGATCAGTTTGTGTGTGTTATCATCTGTTTGTTCCGTAAAATAAAAAGAATAATACTTTTAACATTTCCAGTGAAAGCCCTTAGCAAGAAAAATAAATTGAAAGCAGCACTACAATTTTGTTAGCTGTTGTTAGCAACTATATTTTGTGTATGCACAAACTGATGGACACATGCACTCGGATGTGTATAATTGGAATATGGTGATGAATGTGGGGAACTGCTGAACTTTCTTTTTTAACTAATCAGAAGATGAAAATTCATTGCTATGAATTGACGTGTTTGTCGAATCTAATCTATCCATAATGTCAAGTGTACACGAGCATATATGATTGTGAATTTGGAGGTCTAATCAGATGATTAGTTATTCATGACTTAGCGTTGTCAGTTAAACAGTATCCTTTCACTCATCAAACGTAAAAGTAACCACTGCTCATGTTTATACACAGATTACTTACAGAGACAGTGACGCAATCTCAAGATTGGGGAAGTTCACAGGACTGGGATGAAATTGAGGTTACTAAAGGAGTTCCCTAAAAATATGCTTTTAGTTTTAGAAGAATTGAATGAAGAAAAGTTTTTTCCTTTTTCTGTAAATTTACAAATGCATATTGATATGCAACTTGCTTCCTTAATCTCTTTCCCAGTTTTTCCAATATGCATTAATTAAACCATTTCTCAGTTGTAACTTGTAACCTTTAAACGAATTTTCTGTCTTCCAAATAAGCTTAAAGACAAAAAAGAACAATCTAGTTTGAGAGGGTACAAAATGACTGTTAGGTTTGAAGGAATTGTTCATGATGCAACTTGCTTAGTAAGCATAATGTTGGATCAATATATGTTATGTCATTATAATTTGTGTCAGGAATGGCCATTTATATCATACAATCTCAACTGTAACGTGACAGTTAATAAGACAGTAGGTTGCTTATGAAGGAGAACAAGGAGGGTAGCCCACATATCCATGCTCTATGTACTTGTGGCAATGCTTTGATGAATTATAAATGAAATAAACTTACTGTGATGTTCCAGGGAGCTTGGGTATTGCAACCAAAAACATCAAAGCCAAAGTCAGTAGTACATTTTATTGGAGGTGTTTTTGTTGGGGCTGCACCGCAGCTCTCTTACCGCCTATTTCTTGAGCGGCTCAAACAAAAGTGAGTTGTTTGATCTTGATGCTAGAGTCCATCTTATTCTGTCTATGTCAATTATGTGCTTAATATTTGAAAGCAGCATCACTTCTTTATTATATTTGTGACGTATACACACCTTGTGAATCATTCTGATTTACAGTTGGTTTTTCTTTTTTTCTTTTTTGCATTACGGATAAGCAGGATAGGAGAAGTAAAAGTCTTTAATTGATCACTGCACCAGTGGGTGACGGTTTTATATATTTCTTCGTGTATTTAAAGCTTGAAGGTTGACCTCTCAGATTTTCAATAAGCAAGTTCAGCGGTCCTCTTTTTAAATAGTTATCTTTCTAGATCTCTTCAGTGACGACCATTCACTTCTCACAGAAGTGTGCACTAAATGAACTTTATCCAGTGCATTACCAACTGAAGGCATGTTTTATTTCAGTGGTTTGTTAATGAGATTTCCAAATGCTCAATCAGACTTCTGCATAAAAAGAAGATGTTTAATCAGGCTTAAGTAAAGATTTGTGCTACTGGTTGTAGTATTAGCCTACCTGATGTCCGTTCCAGAAGTGTCATTTTTTAGATTAGGCCGGCCCATATAGTAAGTTAACTGCTTTACTTTAGTAGTTTGGCAAAGGGATTTCCAACTCTTTAATCAGGCTTAAGAAGCAAAGATTCTTATGCTATTAGTTGTATTAGACTACCCGATGCCCATTCCAGTAGTATCATTTTATAAAACTACTATGCTAATACATGATGATGGTAGCGCTATAATTCTTGTCCTGTTCGTCTCATTTGTTAAGTGGGTAGATATAGTGCTTAGTCTTATTAACATTGTGAGACAGGTATATGTTGGTGGTTGCTACAACTTACATTTATTACATTCTGAGACAGGGATGTCTTGGTGATTGCTACACCTTTTGCTAGTGGATTTGACCATTTCTACATTGCAGACGAAGTGCAGTTTAAGTTCGATAGGTGCCTTAGATTTCTCCAAGAAACAGTGAGTTTCAGCTTTTACCTAAGATGAAACTGTTTTATCATGCTTTGTTTCTTATGAATGTCCATTGGTTACTTAGGTACAAGACCTTCCTGTTTTTGGCGTTGGGCACTCTTTAGGATCTGTAATTCACCTTTTGATTGGTAAGTTACTGTCACTCAGTAATATTTTTTAGAGGTAAATTTGGTGGTCCACAGCGTCTGATACTTGATGATCAGGAGCAAGATATGCTGTGAAAAGAAACGGGAATGTATTGATGGCTTTCAACAACAAGGTACTTGATGGATTTATTTTCAGCTTTATCCCGAACTCATTTAAACTCAGTTTTAGGGATGCAAGCCAGATACAAATGGAACTGACGCATATAGGCTTTATTTCCCATGTTTTGCTTTCATTCTATCTTTTTTCCCTTTTTCCATTACTTTTTTTGGTTGGTGGGATAGGGTAGGGGTGCAAGCAACAAATTAGATTCAGCTTCATAAGCTCATGGTGGTCAAGTTGCTGCATGTTCATGGGTGATATGGGATGATTGTACGTCTTCTCAGAATTACAGGAACAATCTGTAGTCCGAATTAATTTTCTGCCGTGTCACCTTTTATATTAATTTCTAGCTTAAGACTAAGCCTTAGGTCTTGCTTTTAGTCAACTTATCATATAAAGGGGAATATTTTGCACTCTCTCATGGTGGCTACTTGTCCTTGATTTGAATTTCTGAGAATCTTGTACCACAGCATCTACCCCGTAGTCCCAGATAAGTTGGGGCCGGCTATATGAATACTCACTGCCCCATTTAATAAATTCCAAAACTTAGGAAAAGGAAAATAGAAACTTTGATGGACCTAGCTATGAAAATATTGTGAATTGGTATCAAACTTCTTCATATTTAATGAGCTCTATTTCAGGGGTAGCTATGTATGACAAATGCAGGAAGCTTAGGAGTGGGATCTGTAGAGCATAAACGAGGAAAAATAATTTATGGGGAAGTGTCCCAAAGATATAAGCTGTGAGTGAAACTTTGGAACAGTTCTTTTGGTATTCTTTATCTCGCTTCAGAGATCAACATAAGGTTTCCGAGATCGTTTTTTGATTCGTATTGGCAAATGGTTGACTTGCAAGAATTTATGTTCTTTTGGCTATAGTATGGATATTATAGCATAATTGTAACTAACAATGGGCTACTATTGAAGATTCTAGCGGCTAAGTCTATTCTTATCGTATGATCTCACTGTAGCTCATCTGCCCTCTGTTTTAGTCCATGGTGCTTACAATAATGCTAGTGCAAATGGACTTGCAAAGTAGTTTATGAACACTTCACAAGTTTGACATGGTTTTCTGCAATGTTGTTCGTTGACGGCTTCCTGATGAGGTTTTAATCTAAGAGCCAAGAGTTTGATATCCAAATTACTGGTTTTATTGGGTGTCATTCGTGGAGAACCATATTTTGGTGTAGGCTCTGTCTTTTTCGTATATGGCTTGGTACCTGGGAGTCTCCCCATCACTAATAAAATTGTTTACCTTATAAAGTAAAATCAAAATTACAGTTTTTATAGTCCTCCTGTAACTGTTCATGCAAGTAAAAAAATAACAAAATGTGTACATGTTTTAGGTCAACTTCTGTTAGATCCCTAGGAGTTTCAGTTTCTGAACATTTTAATGTGCACTATATTATATGTGTGCTGAGGCTATGCAGCCCAGATAATCCATCACTATTTTAGCATATAATAATTGGAACTGTTAACAAGTTTCCTGTTACTTTGTTTTCCCAGGATGCCAGCCTTGCAATGCCGTTGTTCTCATCTGTTCTTGTCCCAGTGATGCAAAACTTTGGACCAGTTCTATCGCAGATCGCATCATCACCAACCGTTCGTCTTGGGGTACATGACTTAATTCACCAACTACCCAGCTTCTGTTGAATGTTCTTGTTAGATGACTTTCACATGTGAAATAATAGATGTTTTTTTCCGGGATAAACGGGTTGGATCGAGACCAATTTTGACCAATTTTGAGTCATCAGACAGATGGATATGAATGAATGAATGAATGAGTGGAAGCTTAAAGTTCTTCTCGCTTGTTTGGTTAGGATTAAGAAAAGGGAGAGAAATATGTGGAGTTTTACTCCCTTTGGCACACCTACTAGTTGTTCGTACAAGAAAGTGCGCACATATACACTCTCACTCTCTTCCTCTCCCC
Source organism: Solanum virginianum (assembly GCA_000787875.1). Classification (NCBI taxonomy): domain Eukaryota; kingdom Viridiplantae; phylum Streptophyta; class Magnoliopsida; order Solanales; family Solanaceae; genus Solanum; species Solanum virginianum. Next base: position 24,112 of record DF358268.1, read on the forward strand.
CTCACCCTCTCTTGCCTCTTGTTTCAATCTTAAGTTGCTCGGACTCTTCACTTTTGGTGTCACACCCGTGTCGACACAATAGGAGTGTGGGTGTGGGTGTGGGAACCGTACCCGTCCTGGTCAACCGATTTTGGATACTTTGACCAAATTCGAGAGAAATTCTGGACAGAATCAATGATTTTTGTAATCAAAATAAAAACTAAGGTGAAATTGAAGAAAATGGAATACCTTGTATATATAAATTTTCTATTGCCACTCCCTTTCCTTTTATCTCCCTCTGGGATTTTCCTCTTGATCAATACTTTCTCTAAGGTTTTTCACATAATCTTATAATTTAGGTTTTATAACTCTATTTTTAGATATTTGAATTATTTTTAGCCGAATTGCGGCACCCCTATCCATGTGTGGATCCATATCCCCGAATCTTAAGATTTAGATCATAGAGGATCAGACCTCTACATTCGCACTCATATTGGACACCTGCACCCAAGTCCGAGCAACTAAGGTTTCAATTGCTGTCTTTTCTACTCCCCTCCGTTTCATACACATCATGTGGAGAGAAATTTTCTAAAACCTTTTTCCTTTTTTATTTTCTGTTTCTCTCAACTTCATAAAATTAGTAGACATCCATCTTATGAATTGAAAATGCTGAGGAAGAGGTGAAACATATTGCCTTACCTTTGTATCCTCCTTTTTGAACTCTTTAATTCTGTCCTATTCATTTTTAATCTGAAGTATTTTGTTTTGCTAAGTGAGTTCACTTAATTGAAAGTTTTGCTTATTCTTTTGCGGGTTTGGTTGACCTTCACTTTCTTGTGGGATGCTGTAGTGGTAGGGATTATTATGCTGGTTCAAACAGTACGTCACTCTTTGTGGTCTTGTTAGTCACTTTTTCATAAACTTTCATATGGAACTGAATTAAGAGGATGCCTTCTTTTACTCCAGTCATGTGTTCTATATCTGTAGGCGGAGATGACTATGAAGCAAATAGAGAACCTTAGCCCCTCAATTGTGAAGCAAGTTTTTCCACTGGTTGAGCAACTGACTCCTCTGTACATGGACTTGATTAATGGAAAAGAAAATTTCACTCCAAGACCAGAAGAAACTCAAAGACTGGTATGGAAAATTTTGAGATCATAGTGCTCATTAACTACGTACATATCATGAATATCTGTAGTTACGTTGTTGATATTTTCTGGTGGAACTTGTATAGTGTTTATTTGTATAACCAATTCAATGACTACTATGCAAATGTAGAGAAGATATATGCTTTAACGGCTGGGATGAGTTGATTTTCTTTTCATGCTATGTAGCCTGGCTCCTGAGTATAGATTACTCCTTCGCACTGAGACAATTGGTGTTGGAAAAGTTATACACTCAATAATTTAATCATTATGCATGAGAGAAATAATTTCAAGAGTCGGATTCGGATATTTAGATTCCGTAGCATTTGACGTGATTAGCTTATGCAAAATATACATATCTTCATTGTACAAAATTATGGTAGTTTTCTTGTCTAATATTATATGTATTTCAGATAAGGTCCTACTACGGGATAACAAGGAATCTCTTAGTAAAGTTCAAAGATGATACAATCGACGAGACTCCAACACTAGCTCAGGTGCTCAGCTCTGGTTCTGCCATCAGCTCAATGCTGGATATGTCTATCCGCACTCTTCCTGGAGATCATGCGCTTCCTCTACAGCAGGTTCACCCTAAACTAACGGAACTCTGTGAAATGAAAGTCCATCTCATCTAGTTTCCGATTTTAATACTCTTTGTCTCAATTTATATTATGCTATTTACTTTTTAGTTTGTCCCAAAAAGAATGATGTCTTTCTATATTTAGAAACATTTCTACTTTAAATTTCCACAGCCAGTCAAGTACATCTCATAAAACATCTCATAAATTAGGATGGGACAGGACGGAGAGAGACTCTGCTGGCCAATTGTTCTGCAGATAGATGACTTTTCAGAGGTTGAAACTATGTACTCCATATCTTACCTTTCGTTCAACTTTCAGGCTCTGCCAGATGTTCCTCCAGGAATGACGGAAGCTGTTAATAGGAGCAGCGAGCTATTGGCGAGTTTGACTGCAGGAACACCATGGGAAAACGTGACAAAGGAGGTCGGCAATACACTTGGTAATGTAGACTCTATAATTCTCAATTCTGGAAATTCAAAGGACTTGGATATGCTTGTGGAGACAATAACATCATGGATGTATGCTAACTCAGGCCCAAGACTTTTACGATGATTTGTTGAAAATGTGTATATGAACTACCCCTCCTAAATGATTCTGTAATTTGTAATGATTGTATATATACTAGTTTCTGAAGACGTGTGTTGCAAGGAAGTGACATCATAGTGTAATATTCATGAAAACAAAATAAAATGAAAAAGTACAAGGGAAAATTGATGAACACTTACCCCTTTTGAATGACTTCTTTGTTGAGCCATAAATAATTAATTTTGTTTGAACTGCAAAGTTGAATAACTAAATTTAGTTAAGATAGATTAGATGTATAATGAGTTACATTTTCTTGTTATAACGTGTAATATGCATGACTAATACTTCCCTGTAAACAAAATTATTGTGTATGATCCAACTACGTTTCAATTGGCCTATTATAACCGTAACGTTTGTTGTGGAAGCTAGCTGTATGTATCTCCACAATTGATGCATTCGGGCTAGATTAGCTATCACCAAAAGTACTATAATACTTAGCGGAGGTGTTCAGGATTCGATTTGGATCGATTATTAGTTAAAATTATAATCAAATTACTTTAATTGATCTGTTTCTCTCAACTTCTCGATTATTAGTTAAAATTATAATCAAATTACTTTAATTGATTTTTAAATTTTTAAAACCAAACCTGGTCAATAACCGTTAATTTGGTCATTGTCGGTTTGGATCAGTTTGGTTTATGTTATTTTTCGGTTTGAAAGTAATAAGTTTATTAAGGACACATCTCGAGAGACACAAACAGCTAGCACATGAATAATAATCCACAAAAAGCTAATATGAATTCAATTAAGCAATAGTCTATAGTTATTATTACACGAACAAAGTGATTTAGTTAAGCAATACTAAAGTTATTATATTCCAAATATTAAATATTTATAGGGAAAAACTCGAGCTCAACAATCAAATAACTACCGGGGAGGAAGGGTACAAGAAAATTATATGTCAAAACAATAACAAGAGAATTTTCAAATATAAATGATAAAATTAAAAATTTAAATTCATTAAAATATAATAAAATATTTATATATTATTTATAAATACTATATAAATAATTAAAATATTTATATATATAATAATTCAGTTTGGTTTGGTTGTTTTGCGATTTTTTTTTAGTAAAATCTAAACCAAACCAAATAGAATAGATTTTCAAAATTTAAAAACCAAACCAAACCAAATATCGAATTTTCTAATCGATTTGATTCGATTATGAACAACTCTAATACTGACAGTCGAATTTGAGGAGAGATGGTCTGCATCATGATTTCTAAGATCATATTATAGCCAACAATTTAAGAATAGTGAAAATTGAATATGACCACTCCTCAAATTTGACATCAGACTATTTTACATACTTTCCATCTCTCGACTTCCTAGTTCTTTTTTAATGCAAACTTTCAGAGGACATAAGCGGGGATGGGAGAAATCGAAGAATATTATTATATTATATTATATGATGATACGATGATAAGAATAAGAAATGCACAAGAAAATGTTATACACGATATAAAAGAAAGATTCGACAGGGATTAAGTGATGGTATCAAATAACATAAAAATAAAAATTATGAATGAATAAACTTTGAACCGGTTGAAGTTGTTAACCACAATACGCCAACTAGGTCAGATTGGAGCAAGATTTTACGAGAACATATTCCCTATATTCGGGAACAAGGGACAGAACAACCTCACTATCTACTTACTGCAGCCCAAGAAGAAAAACGTCGTCAAAGTTTCTTTCAACAATTTTGAACGAATTTCCACGCGTTCAAATGGCTCCTTCCCAATCAAGTAAACAATGTGATTTCAGAGGAAACCACATTTGGAGCTAAATATATAGCAAAATTCAAAAGCCCGAGAGTGAATAAAAAACCCAATTTAATTGAAAAACATAACATAACCATTCATTGTAAACTCAAAATTCTTGGTTCTTAAAGGATCATAAAACAAAAACAGGATACACCAAAACTAACTTTGTTTCTCATACAAACCTTTTCACTTCCCATTCTAAAAGCAAATATAGACTTCTTTAGTCTCCCTTTCTCCTGAAAGAACAACCCTCGGTGAGTCTGGCACGCCCACCAGTCGGCTGGCACAACACTGTCTGGCAGTTTCCGCACACGACCACTGTCTGAGAGTGGCTGAACACCGTTGTTCTGCACGCATAAAGAGACCGAGAACTTAGAATGAACTGACTTATTTGCATGACTGAGACAAAGTTGAGACATGTAATTGAAGGTGAGGTTAAAACTGAACCAAAAGGTCAGAACTGGATAGTCCTGAACCATCCCTCCCCAACGATTAGGTTAGTATGCATCGACTTTTTTCCTTTTTTTATAACAATGGAAACCCGTAGCTGCTACCCTTTGGATGCACACAGAATAAAACCCCCCCATCCTATGCAATAACTCGCAAATCACATAGAAGAGGTAACCCGACTAGGCAAGCCGGGTTATAGTATGCATAGACTTCTACTTCATTTAGGGTGACTTTGTAGCCTTAACAAAAGAATTTCATATATATTCTCCTCAAAAATCAAATAACCGGTACATCAAACACTACAAGCCCTTCTTTGGACATGAATGTTTTTTCTTTTATTCAAAAGAATTTAAGAACATTGTTTGGTTACATTATAGATTAGAATAACTTTTCTGTTAATTTTTTGAGGATGAGTTCTCCAAGATTCAAGAAACTAGCTTTGACCTGTATTTCCAGCCAAAAATCG